>OY754327.1:68861714-69054515 GCA_963573305.1 Pyrrhosoma nymphula | reverse complement strand
CGGAAAGGATCACGGGCCCACTACCTCTACAGGGCGTTCCGTTTACATTCACGTCTTATGATCTCTTTCCGCCTTTTATAAGTTCTTTCCCCTCAGTTACGAACGCTTCCTTGAGCAACCTTTACTCCTTCGTGCGTCGCTATATTTCTTTCTCCGCTAACGTGGCAATTGCTTTTTATTGGGCATAATCGCGTATTCTCGTCATCCCGTAATTCTCGAACACTAATAACAGGGCCAGCCTTTCCTCTCCCGCAACTTCTCACTGTTGTTCTTGGCGAAACTCGTTTCCGGAGTTTTTGTTCGTCCTTTTACAGCGAAGGATTGTTATTTTATTCGACTGCCTTTGTTTAAAAGGGCAGGAATTAAACTTGACGGGAAAATTCTTTTTTTATATAATTCGACTCACTTTGCGTAATTAGAACGGATGGGCAGTTTAGGAGGGTATATCTCCATAGTAGCAGTGAATCGTGCGGTAACGAGAACCTATAAACTTTACGGTCTTTTTACGGCTGTCTTTTTCTGTGCGTGAGCGAGGGTTATTGCGACGTGGACTCTTATTCGAACCATCTTCCGCGTCTCTTTGGTGGTATTTGGCGGACCATCGACAGAACTTCTGGGGGAGTTTAAGTGTCGTCAAATTATTTTGTGAAGAACAAATTATGGGTATAAGAAGTGAGACGGTGGTAAAATAAATTGAGGCTAACACACACGTGATGGGAAACCGCCGTAGTGTTCATCGAAAATTTCCTAGTTACTCTTGAGTGTGTCCAGATGCTCTCAGCTTAAGTTGATTTCCTTGTACCTCACACTTGTTTACCAATGCAAAGTGTAGATGGTCTTTCTGTCGCGTCTGTGACAATTCTGAGAAAAAACAACTTTGGTACTAATTTTGTATCCCTGAATTACCTCTATAGCCATTAAAAATTTAGTTAGTCCAAGCGGATAATATTGGAATGCCTAGCGCTTGAGATGTTCTAGTTATTCACTTTTTCAAATTGTGGCAAATTTGTGTAGGAGAATTATAAGCAATTTTGCTGCCAGCAATTAAAAAACTAAAGATTGACGCGGCATCCTCTTAAGTGCTATTCCCGCTCCTACATTTCCATAATGGTCATAGATCCCTCCTCTGCTTATCTGTTTTAATTCGCATCAACTGGTATCAACTGCAGTTTTTCCAGTTTATTTCGCAATAATGGAAATCCTCATTCGATTCATTTAGGGTGTGCGACCTCCCTCTGCTTGCAATTAGAAGTCTCTGAATTACATTTGATCGTGATGGTATACTTATTATATAATTTCATTCTGCAATATTTATGGGTTAAAAGGCATTTAATGGTTTTAATTCTATGTCAATTCTGCGTTACGTGAGTCGCGTTTCGTAAAATTTGTGGTAAAAATTTGCTCCATCCCCATGAAAAAGTCTTGATTGCCCATTAAAAACTCATTTCTAATTACGCCCCAATTCCGAGGCTCAGGAGGTAATTGTGTAAAAATGTTTTACTAGATGCTCAATTATGCATGATTCTCAGCGTTTTAGGGAACATAGTGGACTCCAAATAACTCTTCAGCTGAAAACCGCCGTCTAACTTTATTTTTCTTAATTAGGTAGCTGGAAATAACCTTTTAATTGGACTAAAGTTGAGCATTGAATAGCGTTACATATGCGAGGTGGCTCTTTCTTTTTCGTATGCAAAGCAATGCTAACACTGTTTAGATTTTCACTCCATAGCTCGCCGCTACTTCACAAGAAAAATATCCTTCGAGATAAAGGAGTATTGTGGTCTATAAATGCACTTTGTTATTTCAAAGACCAACCGTTATTTCGTATGTTAAAGGAAATCACTTAGTATTATTCCACACAAATTTCCTAGTTTTCGGTCCGGATTCTACGCTCTTGCGTAATTGTCACTGGTAAGTACCCTTGATAATGACACTCATGCGTCTAATCTGGTCATTTAACTTAATAAATTTCAGTGGAATAATAAAAATCGTATCTTTTAACATGTTAACTGTTTTCCACACAGTCCATCTTCAATAAGTTGACGTTATTGATAACGTTTCATAACCAATAAGCTATGGAGCCAGTAAACTTCAGAAGTTTAAGAATGCTTTATTTTGCGGAGGACCAACCTTATCAGTTTTTAAGGTTGGCTGCAATACTCCACTGACCTCCATGAATGAAAGTCGTACATTTTTAGAAACATTTGATTATGGTTAATCTTGAGTTTTTGGCTAAGGTTAACTGTTTTTATGAATTAAATGCCAATAACTTATTGCTTTGGCGTAATAAAATCTATGAATACATTGATTCGATCGAAGGGTGATGTGTTTTACTTCGATTTTACTAAAATATTTATTAATACCATGGTCTGATACGAAAAGACAACCATTTCACGTCGTTTCTTTTAAGTTTTAATTCCTAACTTTGCTTGATGCGTGAGCGAAATTTGTTCTCCCTGTTCAGTTCGGTATTGCCCAACTATGATATTTTATCTGATATGACTTTTGTTTTCCTTATTTCATTACTCTTCGTTTATTTCCTACTAAACAGTTTTCTTAGTCATCTCCGGAAATTGAAATTTTGCAGTTGATTTTCTCATCCTTGAAATCCTTTATATATTGAATGACGTTTTTTCGTTTTGTAAGTAGCATCTTCAGTGTAGGCAAGTTGGACTACTACCTCCAATACTGTTGGGATCCACGAACCCTAGTTTCCAATTTGAAGCAAGTAGAACGAGAGAGCAGATAGTGGTTGAATACTCCGAAGATAGAATACGTTGATGACGGAGATATACGCAAACGTACAGAAAAGTCGTGATGACTCTTCCGTAGTAGTAGTTAACTTGGGTTTTTACAAGATTCATCTGCAAAGGCTGGAGCAAAAAGTGTAACCTGAATGCTGATTCTAAGACACATCCCGGTCAAGGCGAATGATTTTTTCCTCTGTGGAACATCGTACATGGCACCCATAACGGAGGTGAGGCTCCTGAACAACTGACTACTAAGTATATGTATGCATATGTTTGTATAATAAGTATGACTTGCTATACGGAAATTGAAATTGTACGGTATGATTAATAGGAACCCCAGCAGGGTCAGCCTTAGGGGTTCTTAAAATATATAATATGATGTTTTGTTAGAATGTTACTTAGCATTAGTATATTATTCATCCATTGGCCTATCTACTGGGATCAACTGTAGTTGTACAAGGCTACGAGGGTCGGCGCGTGACCATTTCCCCTCGAACATACTAAAAACTGAGATAGTGCTAGAAAAAGCAAACCGTGTTTTCTGAGCTGTACGTATTAATTTCGAGGGTATGGTGGCATATTTTCCTGCTAACATAAAGACTACCATTTCTAATACCGCCTTGATGAGGATGTTTGTGCAGTCGGAAAACATCTACGCAGCTCGACGCTCTGAGCTGTAACATGCACAAAGAACGCTGCGGTACAGGCAAGAAGTGCCATCCCAATCAATCTTCGAGATGTGTTGAGGAATTATTCCGGGGAGGATGTAAATCCATAGAGGGAGGAAAGGTGGGTATTTTAGGAGGTAATGCTCGACTCGGATTCCCTCGCAAAGGGTCCTCTCATTCACGCAGACCACTTCTTGAATGGAGCGGTCTCTCCTCCCTTTGATTCAAGTCACCGTTTCAACGGGACGACCCAAGACAGTTTGGCCCCATTTTGGTGTGACATGGGGTGAAGGCTATGAGAGGTAAGAGGAGGGCTCGACGTCCCTACTTCGCGAGCTCACGGGGGTGAGAAGAGAGATAGGGGGCAATGCCCCGAGGTGCCATCATTCACTAAGGTTGAAAAAAAAGTAATTTAGGAAGCGCATTTCAAGATACTCAGATTCCAAATTATTCCCACGGAAAAGTCGTGAAAGGGTAAATAGTGACATGAACCCAAATGACCTCATGAAATTCTCCAGGATCGACATAAAATAGTGGAAAAGAATCATTGGATATTTGACGTGTGAAGGTCAGTGACCAAAGTTCAGAATGGGCCGTCCTTTGAAATTGAGAGTTCTAGAGAGATTTCTCAACCATGCCATGCCTTTTTATGGAAAGTATAGCTGATGATGTTTTTATAGAATTACATGATTACTATTACTGTTTCTGCGCTGCTTTCAATTTGTACGACAATTTTTGTTACACTGTGCAACGGAATGATTAGACTCAAACACCTGCAGATGTGCGTTAAGACTGCATTTCATACTCAGAGCTTTATATACTAGTAGTGATATCGAACGATTTTTGCACATTTAATTATTTAAATGGTTCCATACATTTACCTCCCATTGGACAATGCATTATGGACGTCAATACGTTTAAACACGTCTCTGGAAAGAAAGGGTGATTATTGTATGATCCTTCATCCCCGATATCAGATAGATATTTAAATAATCTTTCGACTAAGGGCAAGATTGACTAGTACTAAAGAGTGAAAACTTAGTTGCGTGAATGACACCGTCGAAATAGTATCTTGATCTCGTTCTCTCAGTTAGTTCCTCGGTTGTAACTGAAGAATCGAGGTTAATCCAGGTTTTTTTTGGTGGCAGAATGGCAGAAGTGATTGGATTTTTTTATTTAAAGATATTTTCTCTCATTGCATGCAGTCACGAAATATTTTAAAATGAAATAGCCTTCACTCTTCCAGTTTTGCATTTTCCCTCTCAACATTTTCCTCGTATACCATCAGGTAATTACTTTTAGTCGTGTTACTTTGCTTGCTTGTGTATGATTCAATTGCTCCCTGGATTGCATCTACAGAAGGAACAATTATATTTCATCATCGCATTCTGACTTGCCCTGAGCCTTTGCTTGACGTTGCGATGTTCGCTTAATTGGGTCGTATGCACCTGGCGAGACTTGCAACGGAATATTTGGTTGAAAACCGACCAAAATGAAAGATTGAAAGTCTCACGGCATGGGCAGTGTGACATTTTTGGATTTCATTGTGAATAGAAATGTGGCTTCAAAGGCCTGGGAGCCGAATTTTTACAATTTCCTTTTTGGTGAAAAAGCATTCGATGTTTGCTTTATGGAAGGATTGCTTCCGTCGAGCTTTGCTTCGGTAATTTTATTTACATAAAAAAGGCGTACAAAGAACAAAGTTACTATGCGGTTTAGCTTTTTCTGATACAAGTTATAATTTTCCAGAGATTGAAGAAAATTCTGATTAATATCTACTATTCGCACTGTGAGCGGGAAAACATGAATTATATTCCCTCAGAAATAAACTATGTTTAATTGCTGTAATTGTAAAAGCTGCGGCTAGGTAACTGTATTCGATAAGTATTATTCATATTTTTCGTAATTTCCAGCGTGGAATTCACATAGAGGGTAAAAAAATCGATAGAAAATACACATCACACAAATCTTAGGAGCGGGAAAATTATAATTCTTGTACTGACGGCTGTTTATCATTGTCCTTAAATCATTAAATCTCGCTACTTAATCGAAAAGTTTTGCTAAGCAGTGTACTGATCTTCCTTTGCAGCTTCATGGTCATTTACCCCGTATAGAGCTTCAACTTGCTTGGTTGGCCTCGGTTGGCAGTTCGACTTGGTTGGCTCACATAAGCGATTTTTCTGTAGTCTGAATGGCCTGACTTCCGAAATCACCATCAAACACATCTTTCCCCAAGTAAGAGTAGCTAGGCCAGACGAGATAAAAACACATGGAAGAATTAATTATAATGTTGACCTCAGCCTAAATGGCATGGAATGGTGGAGGAATTCAGCACCAGTAACGTTTCCGGCCTACTACTTTGAGTTGTTGTTTTCTTTCATTTGCTGGTGACGCTACAACGATAAGAAGGAATAATTTTTTGTTTCTCCAATTTTATGATTCTAAATTCCTGAAGCTAGACATTGATTGCCTTAACCATCCATATATCATTCAAGTTCTTTTAACTGCGTATAAGATAAACTTCATGCATTCATTTTATCATCCCTGTAAAATATGAATATGAAAGTTTATAGGTCGCCTAAACTAAAGGCGGATTGTTGGCCCACACGTTTTCATTACCAATGTAGGTGGTAATGAAAACGAAATGGCGGATCGTTGGCTTTTAAACCACCTGTTAGGTACAATAATTTCTCATTATAAATATTTATTCCATATTTATCGCCAATCAGCTACAGTTTGAAATGGACTCCATGACATTTATTTTGTGTTTGCTAATTTCTTTCCGTAATGATTTCCTTTTCTTTCACATTATTCCACCCACCGCCCAAGGGAGTCAATGCCTAACTGGTTATAGAATTCGATCAACATTGCCCATATACCTCAGAACGCGTTGAACACAGTTATTTCCTGAGCATGTGCCTAGCGACTGATTTAGATTTGAATGCACTAGAGATATGCGAAGCATTCTGACTCCAACTGATTTCATTCGATTTGAATCTGATCGTGTTTAATTTGTATCATAATCATGGTAGTTAAAATCCAAAAGGCATCAAGATTCTTAATAGTGGTTGCTCGAATTTCGAATCATGGAACCACGCCAAAAACAAACGTAGGGCGCGATTCACGTGTTTCAATGTGGTGCGCTCGCTCTTGCTGTCTGTTTCTATTCAGTCCACAGAACTTATTCTGTTCATAGCGTATCTACTCATTCAAAGTGGATAGTTTTCTGTTGATTCGGAACCAGCATTATTACTATTAGGTTATCTACCAGTTAAGCTAGTTTGAAATGGAAGTGTGTGAAAATCCTCTTGGTATGTATATGTGCAGGGGCTTTTGAATGTGAAGGGCATTGCCCTATTTACCAATAATTTTTCTTTCTTTATCTCGGCAAATGTCCTTCCCTTCTTCATCCCTTCCATAAAATATCTTTTTCCCCTTCCCCACACACCCAAAAATCTCCCCTCTGTCTGCATCAAAATCAGAAATTTTAATAGATTCGAATACAGGAAATATTTCACACACTCGATTCTGAGGCAGAAAACCATGAATGGTGTACCTCCTCTCCACCTTGTCGGATTGGCCTCGCACGCACCGAAGTCAATGGGCTCATTCCTAACAGTCTGGGGTCGAGATCGACGAAGCAAAGACGGGCGAGAATAAGTAATGAGGAAGAGGAAAAAGGCTGAAGGATGCGCGGGTCCAACCTCGTCCTTTTTTCGATTTCCTCGAGGGGAGGAGGAGAGGGTTGCGCGAGGGACGACGACGCGGCTTCTCTTCGGGGGCCGACGCCATAACTCGGGACGGGCCCCGGCGCGAAATCCAAACTTATGGTTTGTTTTTCGCCTGCGCTGTCGGGGTGGAAAGGTTGGGAAATGTCGGTGGTGGTGGTGGGGGGGGAGACTGCTAGGGAAAAGAGTCGGGGGAAAGACGTGTAAAGGGTGGGAGGGGAGGGAGTGAGCTTAAAAGTGGGAAAGTTGAGAGGGGAAGGAGTAGTTGGAGGGAAAGGTGGAGAGAGTGGACGTGGGTATGGTTGAGGGGCGGGTGGGATGGGAATTAATCTGCGGCAAGAGGAGGAATCGTCCAGGGGAATGGGGAGGAGGGAGGGACGATGGGAGATTAAAACGGGAGGGAAGGGAGGCAAGGGGAGGCTTGAGAAGAGCAGAGGGGAGAGGATGTAGGTAGGACGTAATGGTCGAATACAGGCTTCTTCCATGAGGGATGGACCGTAGTAATTTCGTGGTGTTTAATATTTTTGAAATATCATTTTAATCGCAGTTTTCCGCGACGTTGATGCGAGGATTAAATAACGGAAAGTATCTAATAATAAAATCATAATTAACATTAATTGCTATTATTTTTTCTTTAAATAGTTTATTCTTTATTTTTAAACATCCTTTCCTTCCAAATGATATCGTTGGTGTGGAAATATCTTGTGGAATGGAGTAAAACGAATCGTCATAATTATAGGTCTTCTACTAGTGTAGCCCTAGAACAAATAAGGAGGGTTGAGGAGAGATCGAATGGTATAGAGGGTAATGGAGGGTGTTGGTCAGCTCTAGAGTTTTTGGTAATTTTGGGTTGTTTATAGATTTTGAAAAAAGTTGTTTAAATAAAATGTAATCATTGTTGTGCCTATTTGTAGTATCCTGGAAATTAGCTTGAACTTATCATAATCATCGTCAGGACGGGTAGTAGGGCAGGTCCTACCTAGGTTTCCACCCCAGAATAATAGTTTGTGTGCATATTTCTAGGTTGAAGTGTGGTTTAGAGGGCTGAACATCCTGGGTGACCTAGTAAAAGTCCCCAGAGATAGCTTAGATTATATTGATAGATTTTTTACATTTTTTTTAACCTGAAACTGGCATTTTTCTTATTCCAAGTGAATCGTTTTTATAGTTATTTTACTTAAAGCATAAGCTCAAATTGGGTTCGTGCGTTGTGCCATAAGACCATAGTTGTTGAAGAAACCAGACAAATTCTCCCAAGCAAATTCTGCCACGGAGAACTGCATATACCGCATATAATTTTCATCTTAATACCTTAAAACTTACTATCTTCTCTCAGGCCACCCAAAGCCCCAATTATTTACCTGCTTACATTACCGTCTTCAAACACCCGTTACCTCTCATTATTCCTTCATAATACATTGATTTTTTCACCAACTAGAACAGTAGGTAAATCAATTTTGCTCATAATTGTTTCGTCATTAATCGGTGGTGATTTCGTGGTCGTAAGTAACTTTTGGAATTGATTGGCGTGTTTCTCAGGATGACTCAAAGCGGATGGAAGGCTTTTGAAAACATACTTCAGATAGTGATAAAACGTTACATACGTGAAAAAATAAAAACCTCAAAATTTTATAAAAAAAGAATAAAGTAGTTGTACTTTTTTCGTGTTTCCTGGTGTCTAGAAATTTGGTGAAGCAATTATCACCCCTCTCACCTGCTCCTTGACTCCATCATTGTGTGTGGTGGTGGTGTTGCGTCGACTTGGGCCAGCGTGGGGGCGGTGGAGATCTAGGCGACGAATCAGGGGTCGTATCCGACCGCCTCTGCACTACCTACCCTCTCTACTTCCCACTCACCGGATGCCAGAATGCCTGATGGGGAGGAAAAAATTAATTGGACATTTTTTCCGAATTTTGACTGTCGTAAATTTCTTCGAGAAATACGTCAGCTTCCGTTCCGTCGAGCGTCATCGAAAAGGATTGGCCAATGGTGTGTTAAATAAAAGTAACTTGGGCTGCGGCTTGAACCACGCTCATCCGCAGATAGTACTTTCTGCCGCTCCGAAACTGTTTTATCGCTTATGCAGCTGTGATTTCGGATCGTGTTGATGAAATTTCAATTGTGAAAATTACCACAGCAATTGGCCTCTTTTCCAGACAGGTACTTGCACCATTATGCGATGCGTTTTATCACACGCAAGCAAACATGGTGCATTTCCATGTAACCCGGTAGCGTTGAGTGCGATGAATAAAGTTTTCCCAACATTGATAAGCCACCTCGGCTCCGCCTTTTAAGCGTAGGATAGACCGTTCTTAAGATGAATGAAAGTTATGTGAGTGAAATTTGAATCGAAGGGTTGAAGATTCATTATTTGGAAGTGCGAAATCGTATTTCAACTTCTAAGATTAGTATATTTTTCAGTAGTTCATTGACAAGGTATCGTTTCAAGCGAATTTGGGATAACCAACTTATTTTGTATGTAAATGAAAACATTTCATGAGCCGTTTCACGACTTCTCACAAATAACTGACGAATGGCTGACGCATAAGATGCTTCCAAACCCGTGGAGAGTTTAATAGCATACCATGAGATGCCTAAACATTTAGATGTCAGTCCAGAGGGCAGCTTCAGTTTGGACACTTTAGCAGTACTGTTTCGTTTTATTCTGCTCCCCTTTACAAAATATGGCCCGTAAAACCTATGTTCAAATCCTATCTCGTTCTCAAATTTGTTTAATGATAATATATTTGGGCACTATGACGATTTGTCCAAACATTAAATTTGCCTAAACATTCTATGACGATTTGTGCTGAAGCATTAAACTAAATGTCAATGTAAGACTTTTGTTCGATATCCATGCTCATGGCCTTTTAAGGCAGCAAGCAGGGAAAAATTGTGTTGTTATATTGCGTCATAAAAATTATAGACAGTGTTTCTTTGGCAGAAAACTAAGAAATCTCATTTTTTTTCTCAGTAGTAGGTTTGCATGTGATCATAAAATTTTAATTTCGTTGCCTCTGAAAGTCGAGTAGTAGAGTACGATTGTAAGAAAGTAGAAGAGCACGGGGAATATAATATGAAAACCTAATTTCGATCGCAATAATTTATCGGAGGATACCTCTCACATATGGACTGTTTGAAAGAAAACTCCTATTTACGTTTTGTTCAAGTTTCTAAGCTGAGCCACTTTGAAGTCTACTACTCAAGTCAGTATCCACTGTGACTGTGCCACCGAAAATAATATATTATTGAAAAATTCAGGCCTGACTAGGATATAGATTTTTATAATCGTTTCTCATAGTCTAGATAATATAGATATATATCGCTTGTATAAAGAGTTCACTTTTTAAGTAGCTCTTCTACAGTTGGCGTGTATTTTGCCCTTTGTGAATGACAATACATATTTTGGGGCGCAATATCCGAAGTTATGATAAATAAGGCAGTGTGGCGTTCGAATATGTTTTCCTCGTTTCAACTAGCGCAATATACCTAAGTCATGTCAAACCTGACGTTTTTCATCAGCAGTTTTATTTAACAGTGAGAATTGCATCTATCTTACCGAAGCGCATGCAAAGTTGCATAGTTACTATAAGCGTAAGAGAATATAGATGCCAATAGATTTAAATGAAAAATGAAATTTATGATGTCTGCAGTGATAGAATGGAAAGTTTATATGCATAGTCAAAGCCACTGACATGTGGTGGACCCAACAACTGGGAATCGGATTTTGATGAAATTTGGCTGGGAGGTGATCCTAAAATAGTGATTTACAAAACACCAATTTGGGTTTATTTATCCAATATTTCAGAAAAACACGAAGTTAAATATTTTCAATATTAAAGTAAATCATAGAATTTAGCCCTTTGAAGTCATAAGGAAGTGATCTAATCCATTAGCAATACCATGTCTGCTTACGTGGATAAATAACTGAACGATAAATGTAAACAACTATATTTAGTCATTGGAACTGAAACCATTGTTTTGCCATTGAACTGCATTACCCCTAGACCATATTCTTATTTCATTAAGGACTAAATTCTATAATTTATATAGGCAATAATATTAAACCTTTTTATTTTATTTATATTATTGATTATATAAACCCATAAAATGGGGTGATTAGTAAATCACTATTCTAGGACTACCTGCATGCCAAAAGTCTTCAAAATCTTAGAACCGGCTATTGCATATTTTCTTGTGAGTGTGAAAGGGTTCGTGTGTCATTTTTTTACCCAGCATACCTCAAATATCGAAAGAAGTCTTTGAATGCACCTGCCCCAAATGATGGAGACCACGAAAACATTTAAGCGGCCGGAGGAGACTGTTTGAGGCAATGTAGGTGACCCAGCGCTAACCGTAAGGCCTCCCTTCCTTGCTTTGAATGAGGCTGATTCATGAGATAAACGAAGGTAGAAGCAGGGGCTGTGAAAGCAGCCTAGAATATACGAAGCGTGCAGTTGCTTTAGATTTTCGACCCTTGAATTGCGATAAGTGACAAGAAAAGTTGGAAATAATTAGATTGACTACTTTCATTTTTGCCTCTATTTACATAGCTTGCGGGGAAACATAAAACAGCACAGAATCAAAGTATTTTAAATGTCTTCCTCTATGTCCCTTTTTCTTGGCGATTCCTTTTTCTTTCCTCTCTTTTTCATTTCTGTGATCAAGTACTTCCTACCACTCACCCTTGATACGACTTCCCCGATAATATATGTAACTGGAACAAGGGGAGATAATGACATTTAGCGAGGGGTAAAATTTCTTTGAGAATATATTGAATATTTTAAGCAACCGAACCGAATACTTAGAGTATTTGATGGTATAAAAACCTCTGAAAAAAGTCTAATTCGAGGATTGAATCCAATTTCCCCGCATGATGATGGAAGAATTAAAATGGCTATTTTATGAACGCCAAAAACAACTAAAGCTTATGGAATGTCATTTTAAAGGTATGTGTAATGCATATCCAATGCATTCCTCCGTACCTTTACTTGAAGCGACACTTTCTATTGATTCGCTCCATTTTATTTATCATGAGTGGTAAAAAATTATATTTTTGCTAGTAATTACATTTTATTTTATTCACACCGACAAGATTTCCAAATAAAGTTGTGCATTGGTATACAGGACGATCATACTATCGTTAAGTGTTTTAGAAAGAAAATCTAAAGAGCTTCGTCCTAATGGACGATTTACATGTTGAGCTCGGTAATTATCTCATAGCTTTTTTAAAAATATTCCTTTTACTTACTCGATGCTCGTGAAATCGGAGCAGCGAGAGACGCTAAACTATGTTGTGTAAATCTAAACGAAGTGGTATATTTTTCCAGCTTCGATTTTCAGCACAACATACAGTCCAAAGAGAACCATTAGAGTAAATTGTCTAATGCGTTTACTATATTCATTGAAGCGCTCAATTCACGCGTGAAATGAAATATCAACCGTCTAACTTTATTTGACGTCTCGAAGCACGTTAAAGTGGAACGAAATTCTTCAAGCAAGTGTCAAGTCTTGAGATAAAGCTCCTTCTTTGAAGCCTCCAATACCTAATAGAGTAACACTGCGTATTTTCCATGTATGTCGGCTTTATCTATGTATATTCTAGATTCTTAGGCATTGAGAGACGTTTGTAAAATAATGTGCGAGTAAAAGAAGTTTAGCTTACGCTAAATAAATCATCCCTAGAATCTGATAAAGCCATGGAGTAATAAACGTAATGGATTTTCAGAACACGTGCTCATGCTTAAACTGCAGGGGATACAACTTCCTTAGCTTTTTGCTCTCCTTTTCCCTCCATGCCTGTTATGGGATTAAGCAAACAAAAGCGAACTTTCTTCCGGAGTCAACCTTTAACCCAGCATGTCCACGGAAAGGTAGTCTTGCTTCTCAACAGGAACGTTGCCTGTGGTTTCCGACCTTATCAATCTTATATGTAATATATAATAATAATAATTTCTTTGGATAGTTATTGACCACTTTAATAATATATTGGTTAATTTATGGACCAAACCTCCATAAATTAACCAATGAAAAATAATAATATACTGTAATTCTGCATTATTCTGAGTATAAATGTACTATAATTCTGTATTTTAAATTTCTTATTCGTCTATTGTTTCTTTCAACAGCCTGCTACTTTCCCTTCTTGCTCGGGTGTTTGCCAAAAGAAAAACATTTGAAAATCTTTGATTTTAAGTTTTTAATTTTTATTCTACGTTGCTGTTAATATTTTCCTAATATGGAGAGTAAATCATAGACATACGGAAACTACAATCCACCCTTTAAACACATTTTACCAATCTCTTATTATTAATTACACATTCATCCAATTTTTTACTTCTCGGCGTTCCCAACACCCGTATTCTCTCCTCTCAAATTCCCTTACTATTAGGCTAAAAAACATTTAAAAAGCTGAGATTTACCATTGATCTACCAGTACCTGCTAGATGAAAGCTTTCAGTTACACAATGATTGCCGTTTACTTTCTGGCATGAAAAATACTAAACCGTGCTTTTCTTTTGATTTTTTCGGGGTGCATGCACAATATAGTGCCAGTTGTACACATACATACCCGTTTTTATAATTTTTGTGGTAGTAAATTCCTTTTTTTATATTTTATGGGTGTCGTAAGTACTGCCCATCCCACTCTCAGAAAATGGAATACAATTCGTTGGCACAAAGTTGTCACTCACTATGTTCATGAATAAATTCCAGTGGGACATTCTGAGAACCTTGCCTTTGAAGAAGCATGCATTATACCACTGATCCTTACCATCAATCCCTTATCTGAAGATAAATCATTTCTCCGTCCACCGATCATTCGAGAAAAATTCCCTCGATCGTACGATTATTAAATCTCAGGTCACCCGCTGTTTCGTGACCTTTTTAGGTGAATTGGATTGTGACGTGGTCACTTCTCCACGGAAGTAATTTCTTTCGCAAACTGCTTATTCCGGCGAGAGGAAAAACTCTCCTTTTACCTCTCCGAGATGAGTTATAACCCCTCCCCTGAATCTTTCCCTCCCTCTCTTTCTCTCCTTCCCCGCCCGGAGCCTGCCTGTCTCCTCCCCACACCATACCCATCCCGTTCCTTCGCCTCATAAATGAAGGACAATGGAAAACTGAGGAGACAGGAAATAAAGGCTTCTTTCGCTTTTTTTTACCCCAAGGAAAAAACGATTAAAAAGCATTAAATATTTTTTCGCGCTCCCTAGCGAGTAATATTAACGTCGTGGCGTTCTAGTCTTCACGAAGTGAACTTAAGCGTGGGCTTATTTCCAAATTCGCGAGGCGTCGGATTTAACAAACTTTAATTTATAGTCATCTCCTCGTTGCAGATATTCTTGCACGGCGTTATAACTGAGTTTGTCACCGAGGAAGAGGATGAAGAATATGGGTTGGTCATAATGTGCCTCGAATCAAGGTCTCCCGGTTAAGCTTAGGATCGAAATTCAATTTGGAAATGCATCGCGATTATAGGAATAATTCTATCATATAGTTGGATTAATTGAGAAGGTGGCCTTAACCATTTTGAATTTCATCGGTTTTCTTCGGATTTGATGTTAAGGTTACTTTGAAATAATTTTATAGTTGAATTTGATTGACAATAGCAAAAGAATTTCCATGTTAGGGTGACAAATCTCCGCTAGTTTATAGAAAGTATGGAAAAATCCTTTTTATGCTTATTCAAAGAGTTTTATAAGTCCAATATTAGCTAGAAACATTCATACTTAAGAAAACATAAGTATAGAACTATAGAATAACCCGAATACTTTTTATCCCATCCACTTATTGTACAGACCTACTTTCGCTGTATTTGTCACCAGCTGATCGGTGCAGTGATCACTGTGATAATATATGTGATATGTAATAATTTTACGCCTGCCTTCCTTGGTGTTTATTCACTACTTTACCGTAATCGGTTCGATCTAATAAAAATCAAGGCATGAAGTGATCTTAGAATTATGAAGTCAGTAGAGTAGTAAGTCTTAGTTCTAATTTCAAAAGTAAAAAGTATATATAAACAATATTGCTTTAAAACTGTGAATTTCAAGGATGGGAGTTAGACATAATAAGTAGATTAGCGTGTTAATAAATTTAAATGGATGTAAAATAGCGATGCTTTTGTTGAGGTGACTGTTATACGCAAAACCACCCGTTCTGGCGAGAGAGAAAACTTCTTATGTACAAATAATTATTCGTGATAAGTTAAATGTCATCTAATAAGCCCATTAATTGACTTTACAATGAAAATTATTTTCACGGTTATTTATGTAGAAGAAGTTATAACGTGCCTGGAAATAATTCAAATTCATATTTTTTTTACGGATATTTTTTACGCTTTTGCATCTTAATAATATATTTCGTTCTAAAATTGTCACTGGTGTAACTTATGCGAATTAGTGCCAGAAATGAGGCTCCGATGCAGGATACATGAGAAATAACATTGATTTATTTTCATCCTTTGTATCAATAGCATCCATCTCTTTATCAAGCGATATAAAATATTAATAGAACCCTGATAATAACACCATGTAAGATGCAGTGCAATAATTTGTTAAATTTAGCTGTGTATATTAATAAAATTTATTGTGTTCAGACGATTAATAAAGGCTTGGACCGCATAGTTAAGATGGTGAGCTAAACATTACTGATAAATGTATTAAGCCACCTAAAACTGCCATTGAATTCTATTAACGTGGCAATTCTAATTTCTACTCAAAATGAGTCGTCGAAGCTATGTTTGTTTGAAATTGAATGTGTTTATTTGAATCGTGTAAAGGAAGTAGATTTGGAATGTTTTTTTACAAACTTGATGTAATTCAAGGAAAGAAAATAACAAGATACAGACGATACCGCTGGGAAGCAATGATAAATATACAGAGTTGATTCGGAAAAAGAAATTGAACCTCCTCATTGGTTAACACGTTAAGGACCGAGTTCAAATGAGGAGCCTAGAAGCCAAGAGGTACAAGTGACAAGAAGTTAGTTTTGAGTTATTCATGTTTAAAGCTCAACTTGAGGTTGTTCAATGTGTTTTATGAAGAAGATGAAATTTACTCTACTGGATCTCAGCCCCCATCAGCCATTCACTTATACCTCTTGGCCACAAAAATTTCATATAAGTACTTAAAGAACACATTTCTGCACTTATTGTTAGCGCAAAAAACTAAAGATGTCATTTGTACCCCTTGGCTTCTAGGCTCCTCAAATGATGAGCTGACGTTTATCCTGATCGTCAACCTAAACGCCTAGTTATGCTAGGCGGATAGTCAGTTGAAATTACTTTATTTTCTGGCATGATCTTCTTTGCTGAAGTTACTGTTACTTAACTTTCAAAATCAAGTACAACGTTTAGTTGCGGATCTATTTCTTCCTTAAAGAGTATTTTTATTTGAATTCTGAGTTTCTCATCATCCTTAATCTTCTCAAAACATTCTGCTAACCCATTAATCAGTTTCCTAATAACTTTTACAACCTAAGATGCAAATAACGTCACAGAAAGGCCAGTGGTGGTGCAATCGGAATTAAATTGGTAATGATATGAACAAGCGTGTTTGCGTCTAGATGCTACGAATTCGGTCGGAAACATGGTCTCCTCTCATAGAATACGTCTGTTTCTCAGAATGTAGAGCTTTGGTGGCTCAAATACCATGAGTGCAATTGTTATAATTTGAATTAAAACACTTGGACTGTTCTTCAGAAGTATGATTAATTAGCATTATTTACATTTGCATGGATTCATACCAATCTCAATCCTTTTGGGAAGGGCGGAAGGGCTCAGCTGCTGGACCTTTGTAACTGGTTCTGTTTTAGTAACTTCTGCTCTACCCTATCCCTACATAGTGCATACCTCTCTCTCGCCTCTGTTTTCTTACATGCGATGCGTTACAAATGTGTCACAATTACTAAGACTCCCAAGTGTTCCCTCTCAGAAGAATCTATCTTATCTGCCAACTACATGGGAGTAGAGTTAGAGAGAATGTGCTATATAAAGCAGGTTCTAGAAAGAATGTTGATTTTATTTTCAGGTACTTGATGATCACGAAAGGAGTATGCTTCGTTGGTCCGATCATGTTGGAAGGATGAACCAGAATCGAATAACGACGTAAATATTAGTGTGAGAGGAAGTGGTAGAACGATAAAATCATAGATAAATTATGGTTTATAGCCATTAATTGGTGCTCTACGCCTCTACCAGTGGAGTTGGTGATGTTGTTTGGTTGAACGATAAAATAGCAGTTTAACACATTTTTAAAAGTTTTATTCACGATGCGTTTCGATCACAAAGGGAGGAATCAGGCGAGATGTAGTGGAATATGAACATAATAAGAACTAGGATATTACAATATTCCACAGATAAAGTTTTAATTGACCCGGTTTTCGATGCACTGCATCATCATCACCTGATGATGATGCAGTGCATCGAAACCCGGGTCGATTAAAACTTTATCTGTGGAATATTGTAATATCCTAGTTCTTATTATGCGTTTCGATGTTTAACGTCAATGTCGACTGCTTTAAGTTTTGGAAGTTCAGGCTTTTTAATTTATGTGACTGGAGGGCGGATGGAGGAATAACTGCAATTCATTTTTTGCATCGTTTATTTTTCGAAACGGTTGCACCAGACCATTTTGGGAATGCCACTCTGGTCAGTTGAGAGCAGTAAAACCGTGATCGATGGATACAGAGGGGAAAGGGTTGCAAGAAAATAAAGTACATCTCATGATGGATGGGGTTAAAAGAGGGTAGTTGGATATATTTCAAGGGCAACAGCCGCTAATAAAACTTAAAAAGTGGATTATTGTCAAGCAATAATTGAAGATATTCCACCACATCGAACCTGAAACAGTGCCAGGGTTGGATATTTCGATGGATCATTGATATCCTCCAATTTTCATTATTGGGGTCGTACTTCTTTTAAGTTTAGTATGATGCAATGCAAGCAGCCATCGGAGAATTCGTAGAAAAACCTCTCTTAGTAAATAATGCAGAACAAAAATAAATAAAACTTATTTTCAAGAAGTTCTTCGAAGTCAAAACTACATCGGTACAACCAAATGGATCAGCTGTTTGAAAGAAAGCCAATCTACAAGGAAACCCACCACGCACGGCGAGGAGACAAAAACCGGTCGTTGACTGAAGGAATTCACCTGCGCGAGACTCTTTCGGGAAGGAAAGCGAAGGGGCCAGGTGGGGTAGAGGGGAGAAAAAAAGAACCGACACCCGCCGCCTCGGACAAGTTTCTTTATTTCTTCCCCACGCGCTGTCGGAAATCTCCGTCATCGCCTCTCTCTCCTTTGCTGTACATATTGAGAACGGACGGGGCTTTGATTGGAAGGGCGAGGAGTGGGGGAGGGAAGGAAATTCACCGGGGAGAGAAAATAGAAGAAAGGGGAGTGGGATGTGAGGGGAGCGTAGGTATGGAAAAAGAGGAGGGGGGGTCCTAGAGTGTCCAGGGAGGCCAAACAATATCGTGTGACCGAGTTATTGTGTACTTTGGGTCGGGAAGGAAGGAAGTCAAAGTCTGGGGGAGGGGTGTGCTCTGTCCTTGGTGGGGGGAGCAGGAGATGGAAACAAGAGGGGTTGGGTTTCGTCCAGAGCGGCCGCGTTTGGGGACAGGTGGGGGGGGGGAGGGGTTTGGTAAGAGGCCGTGGGCGCTGTGTGGGGGAAGGAAGGGCCGGTCGGAAAACAAGGGACGCAAAGACTTAGCCATCCAATCATCGCGCGCGTAGCGATGGTGGGGGAGGGGGGAAGTGAGGGGTAGTAGGGGGGATAAGGGAAGAAGGAAAAGCTAATAAGGGAGAGGGACATCGGTCGAATGTTCATCTCGTGTGCACCGCTCTTGAGAGTAATATCGAGACCACAAAAGGTTTCCCCGACAATTTTCCGCCCCAGACGACTATTCGCCACGCCCAAATTTCTCCGGTCGGTCGCCGCGTCCCCTTGGGTCCCTCTGGTATGACGAAATAATCATTACGTATCCTTTGGCCTCCCATGCCGTCTGTTTCTCTCTCTCTCTCTCTTGTAGATTCCCGTTTGTTTCCGAGTTCATCGCATTTATCCACTTGCGGCTTATGCCGGATACGAACGGAGTTTCGATTTTTATTTTCCCTTGAGTTCCAACGGTGGCCATTATGACCTATATCAGGGCAGGTGACTGGCAATTTTAGTCATTAACGCCTATAAGGGCTGGAGGGTAGTTTCAGGTAGAATTGGAGTATGGATAGGGAGAAGGCATCCCATGCCGCCGAAACTGGCGTTGGAGTGTAAATCGATGTTCGCATAGTTAATTTTACTTACCATGGAATTGACGGAGTACTGTATGTTAAATACTCATCGCATTGCTCCAGAATATGGGTTAAGTATCTGTTGAAAAGAATCAGCCCCTACCGCGGTTAGAGCTTGGGCTTATGAAATGGAGACACAGTTGTCTTAATTACTCATTATGTAATACTTAATCCCTATCTCCTGTTAAATTCTAATTTAGTCTCAGAATTATTTAACAAATAGATACCATACCGAGCTATAAATTATGGTATAGATGATGGGATGCCATATGCCTAAATGGATGAGACGCATAAGAAATTTGTCATTATTAACTCATTTTAAATTATTTGTAGGAGTGTAACTGAATGAGTTTCTAAGGTAGGTACGTTTTAGCTGGAGAAGTGAAATAGGAAAACTGAGTAGAGAGCTGAGATGAAAAACTCCAGTGGTGCATGACCATATTCGATGATTAAAATGCTGACTCTTAAAGTATTATTCCTGAGTGAAATCTACGATCTTACCCAAAGGTATTTAGGAAGGTTTTCTAGGTTTTTTAAGGAATAGATAAATATTGGCTTCAAAGATATGGTAAGCTGCAGTTTCCTTTTCAATAATATGAAAAATAAGCCCCATAAAATTGGGTTCTGGAGTGAAAAATTGTCGTGACCCGAAGTGCAGCAGTTTGACGACCCTTCTCCATTGCCTTCCGCCTCCCTTTCCTGCGAGTCATTTGTAATTTTTAAAAACCTCATGGTGCTTTCTTTTGCAGCAAAGCAAATTGCTTCAAGAAATAACAGCATATTTTAATTTCTGCGTCAAATCGTGTTGAAATTTTGGGATGTTCTCAACAGGGTGAACCAAACAGAATGGATTTAGGAATCAGAAAGAATCGCGATTCCATCTTAGAGGTGGGATCACGGTTCCTTCTTTCGTTATCGTTATCCAAAACTCAGACTGCTCTAGAAGGGCAATGCTCACAGTTAATATCCTAGAACGCACTCTATCGATAAAAGCTAGTGCTTTTAAGCTCCCTACAAAATTTGTTGCATTACGATTACGTTTTCACTCTCATGATCGCAACTGAAAAATAACAATAAAGAGAGCCCTCGCATTGTGGAGAACGTGATCGCACCTCTGAGTTTTTTCACAGACGCTATATCGGCTGATTCTGTGAAGTCGTTATGACATCGAAGATAGCGTAAGTCCGAGCCAGGAACCTCCGAGCTATAAGAAGTCATCCCAAGTGGAAGACATCACGGTACCTGGTGATGACGAATTGAGGGAGGCATTTCATCCTTATGACCGAAAGATGGATTTATTCATGGACTTCATTCAATTAATTTACTAAGCCAAATTTTCCCGTAAACACGAACCAGGTCAAGCTATCCGAATTGTTTTTATGAGGGTGTACATCCATCTGTCAATTCCACCCGTGAATCTCACTCTGACCCGGGTCATACGTCACCCGCTTTTATCTCGTGGCAATATAACGCATCGCCGCCTTAGGTTTTTTACGAGGAGCAGATGTTCCGATCGCAAAACTATAAGTTGCTCCGTAAAGGGAAATAAAAGGGGATGAAGGTTTGGTTAAAGCGGAAGTAAGGTCGTTCGCTAAAGGTACTGGGTTAGGTTAGTGTCTTTGGAATTGACGCAACAGGCCTTAAAAAGGGAAGTTGAGACCGAAAGAAAAAAGGCAAGTCAGGAGGAGAAGTAGAGGTGATGGGAGACGAGTGAAAACTTCGAGTCACGGGAATAGATCGTATCGTCTAGAGCGGACGATTAAGGCTTTTAATCATTGGTTCCCAAGTCGTGCGTCAACATTCGGGCGATGGAAGTTCCAATATATTAGTCGAAGAAACTGGCGAAAATTAATATTTTAATTCTCAATTTATTCCATTAATTTTCAACGCCTACGACTCTCTACAGACCGATAGACAATTTGTGAGTTGATTTCCTTTGACCTTTCCTAGTGTAACATCTTGTATATCATTCTATACATTCTGCTTAGGTGATTTAATTTTATTATTATGAAAAATGTTCTATTGATTATCAGCGGACAGATTAGAGTTAGATTTACCTTACACAATCAAAAATGACTACTTTAATTCCTAAGTTCACCTGCAATGATATACATGGCTCCTTACTGTTTTTTTCCTGCTCGGCGTTATCTTTCATGGGACCTGAAATATCTAATGTTTTGTTCCTTCAATATTATTGTAAAAATATACTAGAGATGCATTCAGTAAATCATCCCCTCATATTTGTACCTATGATGTAGTTGTTAAGTTAAATAAGGACTCTTATCTTATTTTATTAAGGGTGCAAAGACATAATATTCGGAAATATTTCTTTCGTTATATTTTTTATCTACCCCAAAACCACTGTATTTATCATCTCCTACAATCTTCGATTCTCCTAGCTTATTGCAAAAAATCTTAGATATTTCCATTGTTCCCTATGAAAGACGGTAATCTGTCATTATGTAAATTCTCGTTTGGTGGCCTCGTCATGTATAGGTCTGTTGAGGCTAGTAAAATAAACCCCATGCATTTTCTGCGAAACTCTGCGCCTCACGAATGATTCGGAAAATGTTCCTCAGTTTTAGCCAGATAAAGCTTTCCTAAGTGTCCCTGGAATCATTCCATTCTCATTGCTGTTGATGGAAAGGGATGAATGTCAGCTAATTGAATGACGTGCTTAGCGAAGAATTTCATCCGAGCCCGAAGGCGATTTGGAGGCACCAACGTGGTGGCCAATGACCTAGAAATTTAACTACCAAGCATTTCCCTTTCTGTACATAGTGGCTATCCATTTTGAAGCATCTATGGGGTACTGACCCACAGTGTCGCAATTTTGCCTTCGTTGCATTTGAAGCCGCGGGGTCCACAAGAATGAAGCCAACTGAGTAGCACAAATAGATAAGTTGGGTAGAAAATAATTAATTTGTGGTTGAGTTGACTTTTCATGGCGACAGAAGGATCCGTGGCTTTATTATTGTTTTTTATCATAGCTTCAAAAACATGCTTTTAATATTATTTACTTGGAGCTTCAAGGGAGATAAAACCATGCTAGTTGTCCCTCTGAACTCCAAGTGCGGATACATGCGAGTATTTCTATGTGGCACTCGAACAAAATCAATTCAATAGAATTTGATAAAGAGGGGATATTCTCGCTCTTCACAGTACGTTTGAGTATGCGTCAGAGTTAAGTTATGACACCTACGTGGAAAAAGAATGCGAAGAACCTGTATCAACATCTGTTAAGTCTCTCGTAACACCTCTTTGATACCCTTTTTTAGCCTTTCCTTTACATTTTTTTCCGTCCAAATTTCATACCGAAGGCATACATTGTGGGAAGACAAACTAGTTCTCGCACATTTCTGTTTGGCTTTCTTCTAATTAGGTCACCATTATCTGATCTGCAATTGTAACTTGACTCTTGAAACATTTCGTCGTTATCGCGAGTGAAATCGCATGAATAGTGCAATAGGATTTATCTGTCTTCGTGGGTTCCATACTAGGGCAATCAAGAATACACGCAGCTGTTTTTACTCAGTTGAAAAAACAGCGCGAGCTTCCCTACTTTGCGGTAATCCGAACCCAAGACGTGAGAGCCTGCAGAAATTCCGCCCTGCTAACAGCTTCGTTGGCGTTTCTGTGGTCGTTGGGAGTGGGAAGGGACGCGATGTTTCGGACATGGGCGCCTGTGGAGGGGAAAGGGGGAGAACGGGAATAATGGACCAAGTTGGGAGGGAGGTATCTTTTCCTTAGTGCAGTCGTGGGCGGAGTGGCGACAGGGGAAAGAGAAAGGGATGCGTCCGGGAAACAGACGACGATAACAGGAAAGACGCCGCTCGGAAGCTTGAGAGTAATGAATAAAAAAAGGCAAGTGGAAATGCAGGTCGTTAGCCCGAGCTGAGTAAATTTTTCTAGACCCATGACCGTAGATTAAAAAAAGGAAGGAGCATACTCCTACATGGCGGTGAAGTTTGATTGATGGCAGTTTCTGCATGAAGAAGATTGGAAACAATGGAAATGTAGCGCATTAGAAGAAAGGTGAAGATAGAATGAACGGAGGCTATCATCATTGGTCCAGCGAAAAATTAGCAGAGGAAACATGCTTAATAAAGCACTTGAATCAAGAATGGACAAAGCTATTCTTGAAGTTTCCGCGAGGTCTGCTTGTAGGCTTCATCTTGTTTTCGGGAAACTCCTTTTTATAGCGGCCAAAGTGCAGCGAATAATACTTCTAACTGAAGACGGCTCCTGGATTTGAGTTGACACGTTGTACACCATTCAATCAAAACGACGAAGTTGTCCGAGAATAGAATGAGGACCAGAGTAAGCAAACTCGGATAAAACATTTTACGGCACAGCAGTCTCCTCCGAAAATAATAATGGAAGGGAAAATGAATGGAAAGAATTACCGAGGAAGACCAAAGATGGATAACATCGGGAAAACCATGAGGAACGTCAAATGAAGACTGGTTGAAAAAAAAACGGTTGGCTGATAGGGGAGTGCAGTTGAGGGCTATAACAAACCAGTCTTCGGATTCATGTCTACTGACGATGACGGTACATTAATGCCTATAGGCCTAGCAGAAGTGTACCCTTTTGTGTAAGCATGATGATCTTTTTTTGGACTTAGGAAAAAGTCAGAGTTGTAAAATATTCCTAGGAGGGTGAGGAATTACATTTCCATCTGAATGCCTCATAACAATTTCCTCGAGAGTCACATCGATGTAGGCTTAATTTCGCGAAATTTTAAGTGCATGATTTTTTTGGACCTTTGTAGCAGAGACCATGAATATTTTTTTTTCTGCGGGAGACAAAATTGATTTATGATATCCGCGGCTTTTTTGCCCTCAGCATAATCGGATTTGGAGCCAGTAAAAAAAATCATCTTGGAATGTTGATTTTGTTTCGGCCGGTATGTTAATTTTGATCGAGAAGTGGCGAATTCGGTATAATTTTAGCCACCGAGCTATGCTCCTGTTGAGAGGATACTGCCCTTTTTGAGTAATAGAGTGATTAAAATTTTCATTTTTCACTCCGCATGAGTTGCTAATGACGTTTCCTGAAAAAAAAAACGAGAATTGAAAGTGTGATGCGTGGGTACTTAAACGTAATAATGCGTGGCCCCGAAACGTTTAACTTCCTTCAGGAGCAATGCGATTATTTTCACTCTAAAAGCAGCCACTTAACCCTTTTTACAGGGGGAAAACCCCTTGCCCTCCTCCCCCGGAGGTCTTTGTGGGCGATAACGCGGTTCCGCGTCGGTTGAACGCCTCAAATGCCGAGAGGGAAGGCGAGAGACGCAAATCTAATCGCCGCCGCCGCCGTGCCATCATGTGTATTACGCAATCGAACCACCTCCACCTCCTCGCGCGCGCATCGTTAATTCTCGACATTGAAGCGAATTCAAACTTTTCTCCCCTCTCCCCCCTCCCACTCCACCTCATGAGTTCCCTTCCATCTTGCCTTCTCACCCTTTCCTGTCCCCCCCCCTCACTTGCCTCAGCATCCGAGAGACCGGCTTGAAGAATTACATTGGAGCGATGAAATTCCATTTTCTCTCTTCGAAGCCGTCGGACGTGCCACGGGCGCCGTCGCTCCACACACAAAGAAAGACTCCTCCTTAAAATACATTACCCCGGTGAGGTCTCGAATGCGAAAGAAACTGTTGTGTCTGTGTGTGTCGGTGTATAAGAGAGGGATGGATAGATAGGTTAGGAAAGGGGAAGGGTTATGCATAACATATACATACAGAAAGAGGGAGGGAGATGAAGGAAGATGGATGTGAGAGATGAAGAGATGAGACGGCTTCGCCGCATTGCTCGCGAGCGGAGACAGAAGTCGCAGAGGGATGAGGTAGGGAAGAGGGAGGTTTAAGAGACAGGGGAATCCGTTGGGAGGGATGGTTGAATTGTTGGGGAAGGAGGGTTTTCTTACCCTAAGAAAGAGTAGGAGTGAGGGAAGGGTAGGAGGCCGGAGACTTGTGTTGTAGGGGAGTGGGGCCTCATCCCTTGCAACGCAGGCGATCACCCCGGCGACGACTTTACTTCCCCGACGCCCCCTCCTGCTCCTCCCCACATATCCCACCCACACTCCCGGATTCAATTTCTAGACGAAAGCGGGATGGTGTGGTGGTGAATGGGGTGAGGGAGACAAAAAAAGGATGGAGAGAGGCGGGAAGAAGGGGTGCGTCTTCAGCTCTCATTCTCGTCTACCCCACCTCTCTCCAATCCCCTCCCTCCCGCGTCATCCTCTTAAATTCGCTCCTTCCTCCATTTTGGTCTCCGTGGAAATATTTATGAGGGCGGATCGGGTGGGACGGGTGCGAGTGGAGAGTTTGTAAGATGGGTTCGGGGGAAAAGAACGGAAAGAGTAGTTCCAAGAGCACGGGGGAGGAGGAGTGATAATGCAGATGAGGGAGATTAAGAGTTTGGGAGGGGCGGCACCATCTGTGGGCAAAATTGAGGCTACCGACTCCCATCCATTCCTCCTTCTTCCCTTAAGGGTTCGGGCGCCATCGTTATAATGGGCACGCGAGCAATCGAGTTTCATCGAAATCAACAAATGCTCTCGGGGGAGGGAAAAAGTTTTTGAGACCTCTCGCTATTTTGTCTATATCCATGAGCTCGAGTTATAGCTGAAATATGAGCCCTGCAAAACATATTAAGCTATAACTCATTGCGCCTTAAATGCAGCTCAAATGAAGGTCTTACGCAGTCACCCGTATTTGTATTTACGGAAAAATTGATGGCGTTCACCTTAGGATGCTTAAGTTAAGGTAAAGTTATGCAAACGTGGATGAGAGAACAGTGGAGAACAGTGGAAGTGAGAGTCTCCCGTAAAGTCCCTTGGATGGACCCCCAATCCCTTTGTCCCACCACCTCCTCCCTGATGTCATATTATAATCAGGGAATACTAATAAGGGCATATCAGTAAAGGGAATAACTAATAAGGCAATGTTACCAAGTTGTCATCCTTCTAATATCGGTGTATTTTCCAGCAGCTTCTCAAAGAGTTGTGTTGTGTATAACAGTTGCATGAAATAGGAGGGGGAAACCTTTATTTCAGAATATCGGCTCAGGTCCGGAAACTCCTGTGCTCGGCCTCTTGACAACCTGTATTCTGTGCATTTTCGACATGGTTACTGAATGAAGTTCAAGAAAACTTGGGTCCTACTATTGTCATGCCCGTCCTTTTGATAAAAGCTATATCTAAAATACACTCGCGTCTAGGACTTCAAAAAATAATCCTGCGCATT
Source organism: Pyrrhosoma nymphula (assembly GCA_963573305.1). NCBI lineage: Eukaryota > Metazoa > Arthropoda > Insecta > Odonata > Coenagrionidae > Pyrrhosoma > Pyrrhosoma nymphula. The sequence continues at coordinate 69,027,827 of OY754327.1, read as the reverse complement.
GTATTCGGAAAAGAATTTAATGTACTGAACGCCATGTAAAAATCTCGAATGATGACAATCATTGTAAATATTTTCCCACGCACAAGCAAATTCTCCGACTGAAATTTTATCCTGCCATTTTTTTAGTAATTTCATGCAGTGTAGTTCTATTGCATATCTAATGATTATTATTGGTAGTTATTTAACTCACTCAAAGTAGATATTTAATGATGTCTGGGTAAAATATAATCTTATAAATCGGCGTCAGAAAATAACTCGTTGAACTCTGCAGAGTAATGGTAAATGACTGTACGTAACGAATTATGTCTTGGTAAAATATATTCTTTTTTCCGGTGCCAATTGCAGCATATTGGAACTCTGAAGAGTAATTTTTTTAAAGATAAAATAGTTCAGGTGTGAAAATAAGGAAGTTTAAAGTCGATTAAATAAGCTCCATTCACTTGGTCTGCCCCTCCCACCAGAGATCGCAGCTTGATTAATGGTATAGTATAGAACTGACCTTAACAGCTACGGCATGACCTGCGACATTTTAAAGTTAAATATGATGTTCAATTTATTTTTCTTCAATATTTGCTGATAAATATTTCAAAATTATTTTCGTATATTTAACGTCATTAAAGGATCTTTGCTATTTATTCCTCAAATATACTAGTTAACAATGTCTATAGCAAGATGAATCGTTACCAATGATAACCGATTAGTAAGTATTTCGGTACTTCGTTGTGATTAAGATCTGGAATATCCACGAAGTAAATAAGATAATTGAATCTCAGGAAAATTTATTTTTCTCACGTTGAAATTCTTCATTCAACATTGTTTCACAGATTTCTCATGGAAATATTTTCCAATGGTCAATTTTCTCTTTTCAATGGTTTTCAATCATTACTCTTTTTCTTATATTCATAGCTTATCTTAATCTTATCGAGGTCCAATAGAAAAAATATTTCAACATTAAGCTCAGAGGTACTCTCAAGCTTATGGTACTATTGATTTTTCAATTATATCCAGGAGTTTGCTTTTTTGGAGGTGAAGGACATTTTAATCGAACAATCGAAAAAAATCAAATAGCCGAAATCTCAGTTACTTCTATGCCTTAGTACATCTAAATGAAGGGTTGTAATTGGAACGAACTACTTTTTAGGGGATAAATAAAAGAGTAATGAGCACTTATTAAGTTATATATTGTCATCAGACTTAATCTTGACCCAGGCAAAGTCATTTACGTTGACCCCGCAGTACAAAAATGTTCAGGACGAGAGAGGACGAGTAGGACCGACTCAGAAGAGATGAATATCTTCGGAGAGGTAGAAGGAAAGGAGATTGTGAGATAGGAGGAAGAAGTCCGCAGTTGGGGGCGGGGGACGGGGCAGCAGCGTTTTAGTTGTTTCCGTCGAAGAAAAAAAGAGAGTCGTAGCATAGGAGAGTTTAAAAGGGTTCGGGGAGGGTTGGGGTGGGAAGGAAAAAGGAGGGAAGGGTGGTTCTCATCGGGGCCGATGGAAGTCGACGGGGGACGAGCCGGCGGGGACCGCGCGCCGCTCGGCGGGTTAAAAAGAAGGGAGAGGGAGATGGATAGAGTTTAAAGGGAGAGGAGCATGTGTCAAGACTTGGCCGCTTTGGTTCCTGCTTCCGTATGCATGAAAAGATACGAAAGGGAGAGTTGAAGGATAGTTGATGTTTCGGCGGCGCGGAGAATGGAGGCTGCATTTAGGGAGAGAGTGACGCTGAATAATGTCGCGCCGGGAATCGGACGCGGTGGGGGGGGGGGGGGTGAGAAGAGTGAGGTGGGGGTAAGAGGAAGGGGGGTGGGGACATGGGGTTTGATTAAATGGTTTACGGTCTACGAAAGGGGTGCGTGCGTGTATGTTCGTGGGCTGCGCGGGGCAGGGGGAAGGGATTCTGTCTCCCCTCCACCCACCCCCGCGAGATTCACTATTTTGAGCTCACATCAAGAAACAGATGTTGCGAGATTTTTGTGTCTTTTGAGAGGCGCTTTCCACCATGGTGAGAAAATATCGATTAAAGTTAGTTTGGTGTGCATAACCAGTAGTAATCAATCCTAAGATTGGTTTGTTGCAGCTCTCCAATAAATCCCCTTTAAAGTGAACCGCTTTAATTCCCCCATAATTTTCCTCGTGTTCTCTGCCCTTGGTCTTCATTGATAATTCTTCCCAATTCCTGTTCTTTCGACTATGGTTTTTAGGAAACTATTGTCTAAGCACTGTCCAAATCGCTGACTTTCATCAGATAACAAACATTACTGAAAAAATTAGATTGTTGTAATGCCATTTTTGGTTCCTTTAGTTCAATATTAGAGTAATGGTTCACAAACTTTTATGAACTGTGTACCCGCATGCCACCCATTTATAGCATTTGTTCCCCTGATAGTATAAAAAAACTGTTTATTAAATATATTCCTGCTATTGTTCCAACCTTCCTTCCTTCAATATTCACTTTTTGGCGTATCCCTGAGCCACACAACGCCACAGGACACACATACCTCAGGTATTAAGTCCTAATTTTAGAGGATTGATATAATTTTAGTTGAATATGGGTTTGGAATTGGACTTAAATGTCATTGGCATATAATATTGGATTAAATACGTTGTACGCAGAAGGTTACGCCTTTCAGGTTCCTATCGATTCATCCGTGACTCGAGGTTCAGCTTGTTGCCAATTTTAGCATTTTGATGGATGGTAGTAGTTTCCCAGAAATAAAGCTAAAATTCTGACTCTGAAGCGTTATTTTTTCGAGTGACTAGTTTAACTTCGTGTACCAGCAAAACGGACATTGAATTAAAAACGAGAGCCTTCATGGAAAGTCAACTCGCGTTTTTACCTGATGATATTTCATTTGAAAACTTTATGAAGTTGTTGATGCACAAATTTGGTAGCAAATTAATTTAAGCACTTAATGAGCATTATTGATTAACCTTTGCCTAATTTTATAATTTCCATAGAACCAGCTAGTAGACATTAATTGCATAGCTTGTATTTTTTCGTAGTCGACGAAGCTATTTGGAAAATTTGAATATTGAGAAATTTAGGTATTAATTTTCGCTTCTACAGGCATTTAAAAAGCGGAAATTTCATCGGAATTTGTATTTCTTACATGTTTGGTTTTGGTAACTAGATGATAAAATATAAAATGATTTGAAAAATAAGTGGTGGTAATAAGTTTGCCGAAAAGCTTCTATTCCTGGAAAAAATTGAACTTACGTTCATTTGAATGGCATGATTTCCTGCTTAAGCTAGTTTGTCTCTTGAAAACTCTTTGAAAACGTGTTTCTGGTTTCCTTTAATTAAATTTGTTGGTAAATAAAATTAGTTTCACCCCATCTTTGGTGAAAGTCATTCAGCAATCGGCCGATAATCTCGCTTCACAACGAAGTAATCATCAATCGTTTACGTCACGCCGAGTCGTCTAAGAATTTAAACGTTGCTAACGCTGTCAATTACTCACATGGCATGGTCCTTAAAATTGAATACTTGCAATTATAGGTAAAATAGACCACGTGGTAGGCAATTACTTGGTATTAATAGGAAAATATTAAACGAGAAGTATATGACTTTAGTGAATACAAGTGGGAATAATTCTTAAAATCTTTCCTTAAACACAAAAATTATCTCTCATGCTCTTGGCTTCACTTCAGGGGCTCAACAACGGGGGGGGGGGAGGGTGGCACTGGCCCTCAAGCACGATTGGGGAGGGCCCCCCCCCCAGAAATCAGACGTTGTGGCTCACTTTTTAATGGACACTGCCCAATTTGTAAATTATTTGCGCCTTCTTCCCTAGCGAATCCGCTCTGATTTTGAAGGCTGCTCAAAATATTATATGGAGAAGATGAAACTCCCCCCATTATATAAAACAGAGTTCAGGAAAAAATTTTATTTTCCCATTTATATAATCTATAAAATTCGAAAATGGTAAGGAACAGTGTCTGCACATACAGAAAGGAAATGAATTCCTTATTTTTCGCGAAATAATTAAAAGAAACTCGCCTCTAAGCCCAACAAACACGCCCGCTTCCAAACGTGCGAAAAGTTATTTGTCCCTCCCCCCACCCCCGCTTAGCTATCTTATACAGAATTTTCATGGATTTTGCCCCCCCCCCCCCCCCACGATTCTGGGGGTTGTTGCGCCCCTGCTTCACTTTGTAGGAGATTTGAACGTTAGTATTCATAATTAAATTTAAAAAAACTATACTTTGTAAAACTGTAGAAAAGTGCAAAGTATTTTATTTAGTTATTTATTTAATTGTCTTTTCTCAGTTCTTGAAGTCACTGACGATGATTCAACTATTTGCAGAATTGGTCTTTGTTGCTCTGTGAATCATTAAGGACGACATGTTTTTCTGCAAAAGGTCCTCGGAGCAAAAACAGGCGATATATCGCAATGTTTAGTCACTTTATCAAATTCAGATTGGTTGATAGATCAGACATATCGATTGGTGTTGTTGCACGCGGAATGGGTTTGATAATTTATAAGTGTGTGTGTGTGACTATTATTTTTTAAATTATTTATCTCATTTTAGCTTTTCTTTGTGCCTTTCATTGCTTTAGGCACAAAGGAAAAGGGATAATTGATTCCAAATGTGAAAATCTGTTGCGTTTAAGGACATAATGCTGTTATATCCCGAGGAAAGACTTTTTACGATCTCTCTTTGGACCCTTTACTCTTTGGTGGGTGATGTATCGTTATATAACGGTGTCCATTAGTGATATATGATTCTTCTTTTTGTTTCTTGACATTTACAGAGCAATAATGCTAATGCAAGGCTGCAATAAAATTTATAGAAGTATTCTTGCCCTTCCATAAAATGATAAAAATAACTGTGAAGAACAATAAGAATAACACGTCCAAGGTGGACTTGAATTACTGCCAGGCTTTCTAGCCATACAATTGAGTAACAGAATTCTTAATATTGGCAATAAAAATCTCATGGCATCGCAATAAGTAGTATACGAGCTTTTGCTAGGGCTACGTGATCCAGTATAACATGGAAATCATATGATTCTACTAAAAACATTCCAAGATAGAAAAGAAAAAGGGCATTTCTGGGAAAATTACATTTCTTTTCCGTATAAATATGCTATGAAATCTGCAATCGAGTAGGTTATGATTAGAAAAACAGAGTAAAAAGAGTAAGAGTATGAAAAGCTAATAAGTGCACTTCCATTGTGTTCACCGCTGAAAGCCCGGTCAGATGTTCCGGAGTATAGTGAAATTATGAACTCAGGCTTCTAGTCTATTATCTTGAGCAGGAATAGAAACTTTCAGCCGTGATAGCCGTCGTAAGGAAACATTTTATATGCTACTTAGTCTGGGTCTTTGTGATGAAATTGCATGAAAGGCTTTGAGAATATCCTAGTCCTCATGTGTATGTCCTACATGTTCTATCCTATCACCCAAAGAAATTGATTCCGTGTGTATTCAGACGGTATGCAAGCTCAGATGCTGAGCTTCGCATATAATAAAGTTTGCACCTCAAATTCATCATCTATAATACATAAGTATAAATTACAGTATAAGTAGCCGTAAGGCGAAGGCTTCTCAAAGAACATCTTGATGAAATCTCTACATCAGTAGATTGCATGAAAGAATCATTAGAGACTACTTATGAATGGGAGAAAAAATGACATATACAGGGATGTGGAAAATGAAGCAATCAAAAACAACTGGAGTTATGGTTGAAAAATCAGTGATTTGTTTGTTTTTTTATAAATTAACTCGATCAATGACACGGGTGAAAAAGTGATATTAAATTATTTACCCAAATGAAGGAGTTTATGAGCAAAGAACTGAAGTCGTTGCTGAGGTGACGTAAAGAGTTTACATGTGAAGGTATCGATCGTCTTCTTGTGTATCTTCACACAACATTAACCGCACCTATTGAAATAAAAACAATTATTTTCTTATTCCACATAAAATTAATTCCATACACGATTTACGTTTGAATTAAGACGTCTTCATCAGGTGAATTTTTTCAAAAAGCCACGAGTATGCACCGATGGCTCTGTACACTCATGTACTTTCTGTAGAAGTTGACCTGATGAATGATGACACCAACTGTTTAAACCTTGATCATGTGTGCAATTGATTCGATGGAGAACGACAATATCGTTGATTTCAATGCACTATGTTACGCCTAAGACCCACCTGATCTCATGGATATGTAATTAATAAGAGGAGTGCTATATGCACTTATTGTGCCTTGTATGCTAATTACAAAAAATAAAACGAGACTCGAGATAAATTTCATATGTCTTCTTGCTTAAGACTGGAAGGAAAAAGCAAAATGGTCGAACTTAGAGCGATAAAAAAGGTCTCGTAAAGGACTGGGGGTTAGTTATCGAAAAAAACTGGAGCAATATGTTAAGCAGAAAATAGAGAAAAAAAACTTAAGCGAGGTAACGCAACTATTCATTTCTGCCTGGAGTTCATGACTGCCAAGAATGTTTTATTAAATTTAAAATTTTCATTTTTACAATGAAATAGTAAATGCATATAGATTTTCGACTCAATATTCATATATCATGCAAATAATTCGTATTCGGAAATAAAAAAAGTTTTTTCATTCATCGCGTATAGTCACTACTCATTCCACGACTTTCATTATATCTAAATTAGTTGCGGCGAAGCCTACTAATTGAATCCACTCTGGAAATATTCGATCCAAATTGAGAAGAGAGATTGCATATGGTATAAATTCAGTCCATGATAGCTACTGCAGTTTTGACTTTCTCTTCGCGCAGTGTTCAGTGATTTTCGCATAGGTATGAGAGTCTTATCATGTATCAAGTATCAAGTATCACTTATCTTATGCCATTACGTATTATCACGTATCTTATGCCATTGACCGTGACCGAACTTTTTCTCAGTTGTTTTCTCAATTTTGCTCTTTCCCTTTCACTCTGAGTATCTTTGGCGGCGGATCTGTGTCTCTACTATTGGAATTGTTGCGTCAGGGGTGTGGCATGCCATATTGCGGGTTGTCTTTAAGACCCAAGGATTTTTACTTCGTCATAAATGGATGCTTGTAACAATTCCTTGTCATTATTTATTCTTAGTTTCGAATGATTATCTCGTCGGGTCCAGAATATTCAAGGAACGAAAGTCTGAAAATGGGAAATAAAAGTTGTTACCAAAGTTTGCTGAGGTTGGCTGAGGAACCTCTTCTATTTTTTAACGTCAAACGCATGCACGTATTACATTTTACTTGATTTTTATGCTCTTGTGGCAATAAATTTGTTGTATCAATTGTAGGGGCAGTTGAGGTGGCCTGAAAAGCCATTCGGGTATATTAGGATATATGAATAAGATGAACTTACAATGGCATAAAATTACGAAAAGGGTAGTAATTTACCTTTTCAATAAAAATAATCTTTGAGATACCGTTTGGATTGCTGTCAAGTGTTTAAAAACGCATTTGTAACGTTACAAAAATCCATGATTAATCAATATGCCTAGTGTATTTTGGGTTGAAAATTCTATTATATTCCTTAATAAAATGACGAAACATTAGGCGTTAGGTTAAGATATCAGGCTAATAAGCATCTCTTAGTACAGTGATAACGCATATATAAGTTTGGTCAAACGAATATTACTCTCATTCAACTCCCATTTGGACCTCCAGTTATTCGCTTAAACCCTAAACTACTGTAAACAGGAGACTGAGTGAAATGATAGCCATCAAAAAGGAAAATGTGAGTAGTTCATTCGCAGGCTTGAGCCGTGTTTGGAGGATGGCCTGCAAGTAACTACATAAGCTGGGTGATTGGGCTCGAACTGAGTACAGAGAAACTATCCTAAATAAAAGAAAAAACGCCTTCGGGACGAAATTTTACTGTTTGTGAGACCAACTGAATCTGTAGCAGTATAAAAGTTAATAAAATCTCGTGTGGAAAATCGATGTAAACTACTCCATATGATCGACATGAAGTAAGGGCTATTCTATTGTCATCTATTGGGCGCGCTGCTTGAGTGGCAGCTAATCGAAGAGCTGCATACCATGAGTACTATTTCATACGTGTTACTCACAGTTGACTCTTAAAGAATATCGTGAAAACAAAATTATAATTTAGGTACCTCATTATTTGTTGTAATGTGAATTCAAGGTATTTTTTCTTAATTAAAGAAAGAGAAAATGTTTTAAGGGATTGATGTTTTAGAAAGCAGCTTTTTAACCGCCAATTCCTTGGGTTGTTATACAAATTTGGGAATACTTTTTTCAGCTTTAATTTCGTCTTTCTTGCCTTTGAACTACTCGAGGTTCGAACATGTAATCAACACATCACGTGACGTTTGTAACGACACGTTTGTAGCACGAAATGCTAGTAAGCGACACTTCAGTTCTGATCAAGGCATTACACAACTTATTTAAGTCACTATTAACATCAAAGAAGGTAAAATTGTACATTTATTTTTACCTTAAATGGCGCTTATTTGAGTAAGTTTCGATGAATGGCCATTCATAATATGTATTCTTGTCATTTGAATTGACAGCATTTAGGAAGACAATAACAATATTGTAATTTAAGGAAATGAATCTATTTTCAGTGTCTATTAGCAGTTAAAATTACTTAATTTGAATCATTGTTTGACCAAGGGATGAATTATTTTTCGAAAATTAGCAGATTTCCTGTATTTTTCCTTCAATTTACTCTTGTTAAATGAATTAGTTCTTGTCTTTGTCAGTTGATGTGAAATTATGCTTACGCTGAGTGAAAGAGGCTTCTAAAGCAACGTGAAGTGCCTTTGCTTAACACGCCCATGTTCTGCACTGTGCTATTTAACTTCACGTATGAATAAACATCAAATGAGAGGGATTTTTTCCTCCCAAAATTCTCGTAGCCACCTCACAGTGACCGACGGAATAACAAATGTGTTTGCGAAAGCCTTAGAGGCGTTCCCTTGCAGGGAGAATAGAATTCAGCGGAGGAATGAAAAGGCGTTGGCGTTGAAAGAGCTCCTCTCGCCCGAGTTTGAGTTGGTTCAACAGATTTTGCCGACTCAGCCGCAATAGTGGTCACGCTCTCGCCTCATCTCGCATGCGTCATCACAGGGCTCCAAGCAGGGCTACCTCAACACTGCCTGAAATCACGCATACAGAGTAAGAAATGAGCTCTCCTGCGCTTTGGTCCGCTACCACATTCCGAAGAACACAACTCTCCCTCCTTATTTCAAGAAGGAACACCACTTGCCGGAAGCAAAGCCGCTGCCGAGATGAGCTTTGCACGCAGGAGTAATTGGATAAGTGGTTCGTCAATTGAAAGTTACATGTGGCGAGAGTTGAAATTATCGCTCGATACGGCGCAGTAAAATTATTTGAGGATGCTTTTAGGATGCTCACACTTATTATTATCTAATAAGCGCGTTAATTTTAGCAAATGGGTGCAAAAAGTCATAACCCGCATGATTATATTTTAAAGATAATTCAGGAAACGTTTAAGTGATATTATAGATGCTGTTCATAATTTTAAATATTGATTGCTTACGCAGCTCTCATTAGTAATCCAACTTAAGTGCTGTCGTGTGTCTATTTTTTACGGACCGCAATTAAACAATGTGGAGTTTGTAAAACGTCCACGATTAAATAATTTTGTTGGCAAATGAAAACATGCATATAACCGGCCAATGTGTAATGTTGGCTTACTAAAATCGAGTAGTCGTTCGTGTAAAATGAACTGAAGAGGGTTTTAATCATAATTGAGGCCATGTTGTATGTAAACGATCATGAATATTTTGCAAAATTCGTAGAGGGCGCTAGAATAAGGTGAATGACATATTAGGAACGAAATCATTCATATCGACTATCAGCTACACTATGTAATTTATGATTCACTCTGGGGGCAGCTAAAATAGCATTTGTTGCGTTTTTTGCGAAAAAAAAGTCAAATGCGAAAAAGAAAAATTGGGAATGCTTTGAACTTGTGAACTGCACTTGGGCAATATAATGGAGTGATGAGCCTCAGTGAACATAATGTGATAATCAACACTATCGATATTTAACTTTGGAATGCTTTTATTAACTGCACTGGTATAGTTAAGCTAAAAGCATACGTTACGTTAAAAACATTCAGTGACATAACTCCTATTACTTAACACTTGATTTCCGCGTTGGTATTTTGTTTATTAGTTGGCGTGAGAGTTGAATAATAAGTTAACCAATGATCAAGCTATTTTGCTTGACCCTATTATAACCGCTTATTAAACTTGATATTTTTCCTTTCAGTGGTCCTCGGATAGTCCGTTGTTTTTACTGTTTCAAGTAAAATGTCTCCTTTTGGGGTAGTCATTTTTATTGAGTATTGAGTGAGTTGGCCTTGACTTTTAATTTTATCATTTTTTCTCGTATTTCCTCAATACTGAGATCTACAGTCACTCCATCATCAAACTGACCTGTTTATAGTTGGCTGCAGCGCTTGGTGAGTCTTTCGCTAATCTCGTTTATTTTCAACGGATACGCTCTGCATTAAACTTGTTGATCGCTATTTATCCTTCACATTCATTTAAATTTTCATCTGTAGATGCCTATCTCCCAACTCTCGTCTGTTATTTTTTGTACACTGAAGTTTTGAGGCGTAGGCACAGAAGTAGCATATTTACGCATCCTGTGCTGCTAGTTGTGAACAGGAAAAACGTGATAGACAAATTTAAATGTTAATAATAAAGACGGGAGAAAAGTTGAGATATGGTTTATTTTTGACGCACTAAATTGGTCTGTGTTCTGGGTATACTGGAGTAATGCCGATTATGGGAAGGTGCGCTGGAAGGAAATAGGCTGGATATTTCATCAAGTAAAAAGCTGTTTACATTAGCGAAGGTATGATGGACCGCTGAAACAACTGAAATTATTATGGGGATGTCACGGGGTTAGTGCGAATTTTGAGGTGAAGATTCAAAGTTGGAAGAATTAAATCTCGCAGCCTTAATACATTTTAGTGGTAGGGATTTTCCTCCCATAGAGGACTACTCAAGGTGTGAGCGTTAGTGGCAAAAAGTTTGTTACCAAGTGCAGATGTTTTTCATGAAAACAAAGAAAGTGGAAGGGTTTCTTTTCATATTTCTTCGCCAGTCTTGGTTGAAGTCAAGATTGTTTTTTCGAGGATTCCATTTCAGAGTTTGCATCTTCCCCGTTTCCGTGTGCGTTAAACTGAAATAAGCCCAGCATCCTCAAGATGTTTAAGGACTACAGCAGCTGAGGCATGGGCTTTATTATTAGTGAAAAGTTATATTTTCAATGTTTAAACACGGAAACATCAATACTCGTGTGTAACTCAAAATAAATCATCTGCATTTTCCTTCAGGGATAAGAATAAAAATGATTAGGTATAGCAATATTTAAAAAAATGTAATCGTAATAATGGGAACCATTCATCACAACAGCATTTTTACATCGTGTTGAGAAGGATTTCTTTGCTTAAAGTTACATGACTTCTAGGTTATCATAAAATAATCTGATAACCTAAAAGTAAGTTGGTCAGTCAGTCAGTATGTAAAACCTAGTTAGAAGTAATTTCAGTTGGTCATAAATAGAGTGAAGCTGTTGAAATATGTGAAATACTTTAGTAATTAAGTAGTTAAATTAAAGCGGTTAAGTAGTAATTTGAATGGGTTAATTGTGCTCAGGTTAGGCTGTTTTACCGAATACATGGGGAACAGGCGATTGTCTTGACTTCAGGATAGTTATAGCATGATTGGATATTTATGTGCTTCCCAGAACGGAATCGTGTCTCATCTGGCAGCGTTTCATCACAGTCGTATGCCAATAATTAATTGATGGAAGTTTAGTGACCTTCTTGCAAAATTAAGTTGCGGGTAACTAAATAATCGTCAAAACATCTCATTTTGCGAAACATTACTGGCTCGCTGCCGACTCAACACATCACACAACCGAAATCATATATAACTACTTACATATTCTATCTCTTTGTCTTTATCTTTTAACGAACTATTTCACCAACTATAGAACACTGCGTATTTCTATTTTAAAGATTACTCTGTTGACTCTGCAAGGATTTTTATTTTAAGGCTATTTTTTTCTTTTGTTACTCCTTCGCAACGTATAGATAGTGCGACGTCGACTTCATATTGAAAAATCTACCTAAACGTGAAACTATGAATTCCTGTGATCACCGTACTCTTCATTAATTTTAAAGAGATTTTGTAACATAGAGTTTCTTTTGGTTTGCTTTACTCTCCGGCATATGCTTTCTTTCATAAACTTGATAATGTCTACTCGGGACAATGGAGTGAGCTTTTATCTGAGTTTTGTTTAGATTGCGGATTTAGCCCAGTGGAGAAATCTGAAGGCGGCGTATTCCTTTAACTGAGTTCTCAAACTTTGTTCATTAGACTTGCTAAAGAGGCTTTTTTATTCACTCTATTTATGGTCACTTATTACTATTTAATCACCCATTTATCACTCCATACATATAATATAGCATATTTATCAGGTGGCAAAGTTTTACATTACTAACAAATTTTCTGGTAACTTCTTTTTAGGGAACATTTTTAATACTAAGCTTTGCAACTTTTCCAGTTGATCCTCCGTGACGAATTATTAAGCATATTGTAAACTTTGATTTGGTTTGATATGGATCAAGTTTGATGTGATTTGATGTAATTTTCCAATAGAAATATTTTAAAGCCATCCTTATGGCTCAGAGTGTGGAATTATCTTTTCAGGCAGATAAATTGAACATTACTTCATAAAATATCTCCTTAGTAAGATGTTAAAGGATTACCGAAGCATTCAAGCGTTTATTACCAAGTGAAAGGGGGTAAGGGCTACATCATCTAGAGACTTATCTCAGAAAAACATTTGAAAGCGCTTTAGATAATACTCTAACGCTGAAATACTGTTTGCGGGGATTATGAAATCTTAATGAATCTCGACCGACGAAATGCTTTCAGTAATCTATCATGTGTCGTACGTATAACAATTAGAGGGTTTTTGACATTTATGTGGTTGATCACGCATTTTCAACAACCTTACTCGTCTAAGTTTGTCCAATAATTCCAGATCAAAGTGGAATGTGGCAAATTGTCTCACACTATGTGTCTCAATAAACTCGTAATGTTTTATCATTTATGGAAAAAATATCATTTAACCCTAATACGGGCAAGGTGAGTCTCTCGGACTCATCGCATCACATTTTTGAGAATTTTATTATGTTATTGAAATGTCAGCGTGGCGTAAATTTTTGACTTCTTCTAATTGTATATTTCCTATAAATTAGAGTAATTCAAACTTCTTTCAAAATTAAAGTAACTTAGAAAAAAATGTTTTCCCTGAATTCCCACAAATCCGGGCAAGGTGAGTCCGTGGGACTCATGATGCTTCTTACTCTCTTCTGTGCTTACGTATCCTTCACCACTTATGAGAGTAATAATTTTATTGAATCATTGTTTTTAAATAATGTAGCCAGATCATGGCAAGTATTTTACACTATTTATACTTGGTTTTTATATTTACAACATCATAACAAACAATATCATGCTTAGATGATGTCTGATTTTCTTCATGTTTGGACTCATTCTTTTGTAAATTCGACGTAGAATGCTAATTTTGCTACACCGTGAAGAAAAACAATACCATAAAAAGTGCATGCATTTGAAATGTTTTGCTCAAATACTGGCATATGCTTCATAGCGTGGCGACAGTATTTGGGATCGCTTAGGGATTATCGAGGAAGGTCATCATTATATATTGCTTGAACGGGTTGGAAGGGGGCGCTAATCCGCCTGTTTTGACGGGAGCTTATATGAAGTAATACATTTTCTCTTCTCATTTTCGTTTATTGCGCGCAGACTACAAACATTGTCTCTATGAATAACGTATTTTTTCTACAATGGGTTACTTTTTATTTTCAAAGGGAGTCATCGTGAAGAAAATTTCAAAGGGAGTCATCCAAATATTACTTGTGACAACTATTTCACTGACCTTGAACTGGCACAGACACTCCTATCGAATGGATTAACTTTAGTGGGGACAGTTAGAAATAATAAGAAATTTTTACCGCCTGCGTTTCTTCCAAACAGGTCCAGACCAGAAGGTTTAGCAATCTTTGGTTTTAGAGAGAACGCCACATTAGTTTCGTTTGTTCCGAAAAAAAATAACAGTGTAATACTTCTTTCCACAATGCACCATTCTGGTGAAATTAGTCAGAATGGGAAACCAGAAATAATCACGTACTACAATGAAACAAAGGGAGGAGTAGATTCCTTGGACCAACTTGTTCATGTATATACGTGCAAAAGAAAAACTAATCGCTGGCCATTCGCATACCTAATGAATGGATTAGATATTTGTGGAGTTGCGGCATACGTAATATGGTGCTCACTCAATCCAGATTGGAATAAAAATAAGCTCAATGAGAGGAGAATATTCATCCTTAGCCTTGCAGAAGGACTCATAAAAGCACAAATCCAATCTCGCTCATTGCAAGGCCTCCAGCGACCGACACAAGCAGCAATTGCGGTTTTTCATGCCGAGGTAGAAAATAATTCAACCAATGAAATACCAAGGAAGAAAAAGAGATGTTTCATGTGTCCTACAGCTAAAGGTAGAATGCAAAAACCATTTTGTCATATATGCTGTAGGCATGTTTGTAGCGAACACAGTAGAAAAAGTGTTGTTTGCACGAACTGTAAAACGTAATGTGCAATTAACAAATATTTGGTTTTAATTGTCCATTTATTGTCAAATAATCACAATATACATGTGACGATAAATATTTTGTCTTTTTGTGTTGTGAAAACAGAAAGAATTAGTCAAAAGGGTCTACTGGACTCGCTGTTTGACTATGTGTGAAATTAATAAGTAAAGTAAAACTTTTGTTTAACAAAAAATAATACATTTTATTTTAAATGATTCTTTAGTATACAATAAATACAAAGTGATGTGAAAATTAATATTTTTTATTGCTAAATATTTTAAATGAAAAGCATAAGTTACAAGAGTCCAACAGACTCACCTTGTCCGATTACGTCAGAAAAATATGTTGTCCGTATTAGGGTTAAATAAGTCCAAGGATCCTTGTTTTATTGCATTAAAATCATGGATATTATTATGCGGTAAATCCTCAACTAAACAAGCTTTATCAATGTCAAATCAGCGTAAGCAATGTCAAGAAATAACATTTTTCAGAAACCCGCAGGATGTCCAGTTCAGAACTCCGATCGGTTTACTTGAATAGTATTTCTCTCGAAGTCGTTCTTTAATCCTGGAATTCAATATAATGAAGTCAGTGCAAATGAAAATATTAGTTCCTAAGAAGTGTGTGTTAGTTGTATTCTGCGTCGTTAAGATATAGATCTTCAGTTTATTTTTGCCATGCCTGCCGTAAAACTTGGCGTTACCGTTACAGTATTGTCTTCGGTATCTAGCTTTACTCTTACGGAGGAGGACTGCTACCTCTTTCACTAGTTTACTCCCAGAATCTTGCCTGGAGATAACCATTCAACTAATCACATCCAGCGTAGGAAATTTTAGCGTTTGGCCTATATTACCCAGGAATAAATTCCGACTAAGCATGCGCATGAGTACCGCCGCGGCCGTGGCGGCGATAGTCCCGAATGTGTGGGTGCACCGCTCTTTGCCCACGGCGACTGAATGATCGAGTACATTCCGTTATTTCGCAGTTGACCTCCATTAACTTGTAGCCAGAGGCTTGCAACCTTATGGACCCATTGGATAATTTTCAGATTAGCCCCCCTAAGTATTTATATCTTATCATCAGAGCTTCATAAATACATTAATATTGCGTTAAATTTTGGGTTATTATAATTTTAAGTTGATATGAATTTTAGATTCTTTATAGGTGCAGGCATTATATATTTCCTTGTCAAGGAACTGCTCTTTCTCTCATACTTATTGTAGTTACTCGAACATAAATATTCCCATGATACCCCTTCACACGGGAAGATGATCTAGTTATTATTTTAGCATTTAGTACATATTCCCGAGAAACTGATATCCTTTGAGTTTTTATCCTGTGGGATACACTAAGTCATACACATTAGTAAATACAGTTGCATATTCATCAGGATACGCCATTAGACTTGCCTCTCCAACAGGACAGGTCGATCCGAGGTCTATGGACTAGTGATGGGCAGTTTCGTTCCTTTCTCGGACTCTTTCCTTTCGTTCTCGTTCACTAAAAGGAACGAGTTTAAAGATACGTTCCTTTTTAAGTTGCGCTTGGGAATTCGGGCATTAGGGTACATGTCGATGATATGATTCAATATGATTCGTGTTATTTGCTCTCGTCAATTACTCGTTGCTTCAAATCATTTAAATAATATAAGAATATGACACTTTCAAAAGAAATGCAAAGGTGATACTTACTTTACTACGGTGACCACGACCCACAAAGTATCCCATTATGGGCTAGAATCACACTACCTATCGAAGATAATGAAGGTAAATCTGGCTTTCCGTCACTCAAGCTAATATCTTTTTTTTAAACTCCCGATAGTGGTGAAAATGACAATGTAAACCAGTGAAAGTGAAAGTAATGCGCATTTAAGAAATGTTAGAAACACCCGTGTGTTGGATAGTTATAGAGAGACTCGCTTTGCTCGCTAGGGGGCTGCGCCCCCAACGTCTTAGTCAGTGGAGGCATGAGAGAAAGAAAAATGTGAGATTTTCACTTTGGCACCATGTTGCCAGAGAACTACGCGGGAGTACGGGTTTTCGCTACTTATCCGTAAATTTCATGTTACGGCGCATGGGACTGTCAAGTTTCAAGGTAATATCTACACTGGTAAATGCGTGAGGGAAAGATACATTCCAAAGATTCACGAAAAACCGACTTTGGCATCATGTTGACAGAGAACTACGAGAAATTAAGAGCACGAATAGCAGAAAGTTGTAGGCCTGAATTAGATCTAGAAAAAACCGCCCAAAAGATTCATCATCGAAGTTCTAGTTTAGAAACCAAAGTCGAAAATCCGGAAAATCCGACTTTGACGCCATGTTTCCAGCAAACTATAAGTGTTAGAGAGTAAGAATAGGCATAAAGTTGTAGACCTCGATGAAATCTAGGTAAAATCACCCAACAGATTTCAAATGCTTCTAGTTTAGAAGCTACAGTGTAAAAACAGAAAAATCCAACTTTGGCGCCATGTTTCCAGCGAACTATAAGTTTTAGAGAGGAAGGATTGGCATAAATGTTAGGACTTGATGAGATCTAAAAAAGCCGCCCAACAGATTCGAGATCACACTCTTACTTTAGCAGCTAGGAGACGTGAGGGAAAGAAACATTCGAAAATATCACTTTGGAACCATGTTGCCATAGAACTACAAGAAAATCCGGGTTTTTGCTAATTATCCGTAAAGATCATGTCAAGGTGCATGCCCCTGCCAACTTTCAAGGTCGTACCTACACTGGTAAGGGCGTGAAGGAAAGAAACATCAGAGAGTTTTATGAATTAGCCCACTTTGGCACCATGTACCTAGAGAACTACAATGGATGAAAAAACGGATAGCAGAGAATTGTAGGCCTGCATGAGATCTAAAAAAAACTGCCCAACTTATTCGAGATCCGACTTCTTGGTTAGAGGTTTCAGTCGAAAAACAACGAGTTTCACGAAAAGCCGACTTTGACACCGTGTTACCAGAGAATTAAAAGGAATGGAAAACAACGAATAGAATAAAGTTGTAGACCTGAATAAGATCTAAAGAAAACGCCCAACAGATTTGAGATTCGACTTCTAGTTTCGAAGCTACAGTCGAAAAACACCAAGTTTCTCAAAAATTCCAAATTTGGCGCCATGTTACCAGCCAACTATGAATGTTTTAGAAAAAGTAATGGCATACAGTTGTAAACCTCGATGACATCTAAAAAAACGTCAACAAATTTGAGATCCGACGGATCCGAGTTTGGAAGGTACAGTGGAAAACTGGGAAATGGTTTACTAAATTTCGTGTTTGACGACCTCTGGTGGGAAAAATTAAGCAAAACGGAATAACAGGGTTGGTCAAATCTTGTAGAATATTTAATCTTCCAATGTAATATCTCGTCAGATTCCAGATCCGAACTTACCGTTCAAAAGATATGAAGCAAGAACAGAAAGTCTCGTTTTAGAAATGCCAAAAAAGCCTCCATTTTTAATTTTATAGTCGGTTTAACGATAAATATTCTTGGTTATTACTTATTATTGGAAAAAAGCATTTCAAAGCGCATGCGCCTGTCATTTTTTAAGGTCGTATCCTTACCAGTAGAGGCGTGAAGGAAAGAAACATTTGACAGTTTTACCAAAATTCGACTTTTGCACCATGCTACCATAGTACTATAAGAGATAGAAAAAAACCAAATGCACCCAGTTGTAGGTACCGACGAGTTATAAATGCCTGGGAAAAATAGTTTTCAGATCATAATCCCAGTTTAGGAGCAATAGTAAAAAAACGCAAAAAATTGAAATTCTTCGCTAAATGTTGTGTTTGAGGACCTCCGATATATTTATTCTGTAAGTCAACGTTTATTTTATAATATTTTGCCATTCGATTTATAAAATATTAATATACGTCATTCCATCCTCTTCTTCAAAGTACCTGGCCTGTCATCTCTGCGAATTGGTTGAGTCCTCTCTTTCCTTTGATTATTTTTGTTCACATTGCATTCCCTTCATTCAATTGATTACCTACGTTCCTATGAATCCTTTCCTTTATTTGATTCCTTTCGGTCCTTCGATTTCTTTCAGTCCTTCGTTCCTATGAATTCTTTCCTTGATTTGATTCCGTTAACTCCTTCGAATTCTTTCGGTCCTTCGTTCCTATGAATCCTTTCCTTTATTTGATTCCTTTCGGTCCTTCGAATCCTTTCGGTCCATTCGTTCCTTTCGGTCCTTTGGAACGAGGATATTTCCACTACCGGATTCGTTCCTTCTCGTTCCATCAGTGGATTCGTTCCAAAGGAACGAATCGTTCCGAAATGGCCCATCACTACTATGGACGCTCAAAGTGTGGAATATTGCACAGCCAGCATTTTCGTCGAAATATCGCCCGCTTGCCTTAGCTTGTGAACATTGCAATGCGAAAACGCATCATATCAATTAGCTCTGTTCGTGACGCACCCGTAAGGAAAGGTCCTGTGTTCCGGGTGTTTGGTGGAAGGGGTGTTATTGCCCAGTCAAGAACGAAGTACAGCCGTTGCTTACTGTTCATTGTCACCTCGTGGGAGGAGAGGGTGGGAATCAAGATCGATTTCATTTCATGTGCATTCGTTCTGTATCTGTTTATTGAGCATGGGAAATTTGGCGGATGTCCTTGAAACTTGCGACGGGAGAATCGGTCCGTTTGATAGCTGACGTATTTTTGAAGCATGAGTAACTCTGGGTTGTACACCCAAGTACCTAATCAATTCAAACTTCTCGCCTTTACTTTAAAATAATATATTCTTGCCTCACTTCCAAGTGAAATCCGGTAAATCTAAAGCTTGAACACGATCAACGTTAGCCTCAAAACGTGTGCTCATCACGTAAACGTGGGACCAATGCCGGCCAAAGGTGTGGGCAACGTGGGCAAAAGCCTCGGGCGGCCGGTTGTAGGGGCGGCCAGTCAGCAACAAATTGATGAATGTAAAAAGGAGACAGAAAGTATGAAAATTGGAAAATTTCACTAACTTCCAGCATGTATTTCTATTCAAAATGGCCGTATTTAGCATATCGTAAAAGGGACTGACACACAAAACAAACTTCAACAAAAGAGCTCAATAAAACCTACGGACTAACAATCTCCTTCATTAGCATCCCTGTCGCCAACCCATTTAAATGGACTGTTTGAAACTGCACTACTATTTACGGTTGAAATTGCACCATCCATCAAGAAGTAGGTGTAATGTAAATAATCCCTATAAACTCATTTCCTCGTTATACTCAAAGATTGGAGACAGCTTATATATTACTAATTGAGCTTTTGGTGGGAAATGAAACAAATTTTGAGAGGATCGTTCTGAAACCCCGGAGTATCCCTCAAATGAAAGCGAGATTTAAGAAATGACAATCGATAAATAAATTCTTTGTAAGGGGCGGCCAAATAAAACTTTTCCCGCATTTGTAATATCTGGGCTGGCATTATATGGAACTGAGACTAGTTTTCTAGTTTTTCGAAATGAGATCTTGAAATGTAGCAGGAGCCAATCTCAGTGAATTATTAGTAGACGGCCGTATGTCTACTGTGGGGGACCATGAACGTGAATTATTACTGCAGCCCATTTTTCAACTGCGTACTCGCCACCACGTAAACCGTTACTGTGCCTGACGCTGGGCCTTAACACATACTAACATTTTATCAACGCAACTGTAGTTTTACATTAACATTGATTATATCCAAACCGCGAGAACTCTACGTGACCGGTTTATAAATTATGTACCTGTGCATCCTAGACCAAAGCATTCCGTAACTGAAATTTGATTTTCTGGTTAACTAATTTTCGATAACGTATGGTTTTGTGAATTTTGTGTTTCTAAGGGATTTATTACAGTTTCTATTATGCGTCCAAATTACCATTAAGGGTTTTCATGTTTCTATCAGAATCTTGCATACTATTATATCACGACAAGCGGAGATTACATTTAAAAAATACCCACTCTGAGACCAAAAGTACTCGCAGCTGAAGGTTTGGAACTTCTATGGCCAAAGATGATACTACTCTGTCATTGTCCAAATCTCAACTACCTCCGTGTGGTTCATAATGAAGCTAGCCTGTAACCTTTCCCTCCTGTGATAGAAGACGTCCATATTATTTACTCTTGTTATCTCAACGTGGATGATCTACAGCAATCTCAGCATCATAATCATCCGTGCGGGAGATGCAGTAATCGGGTTACGCAGATTACCGAAAGCCTTCGATAATTCTCATAAAAAACCATCGGTTGCTATCAATCATATTGCAGTTTGCAAATATGTATCGTAAAATGAGAGAAGATAACTAAGCAATATAGAAGGTTTATTTTTAAAGACTACTGTAGCAGAAAAGCCGCAGGTAGAAATGTGGATTTAACATGTTAGAAATCTATTCCAAGCTTCGTTTTTTCAGAAAGCGGAGGAAAAACCTCAATATTAATTTAAAATATATTTGCTTCTCTTCTTGGTTTCACAGATATGCACTTCATCATGGAAGCTGTTGTTGGATACTTGCGTCATAGATGCACCCCTCTAGATTTCCTCTCACGCTCCAATGGCATCTTAAAAATGCTGTTGTAAAACAATGCAAAACAAGCCTCTTATAAACTTTAAATCATTCCTGTTTACCGCCTGGTGGCTGAAAAAAACAAGTCAATATATTTATTTTTAACAATTTGGGAAGTATCAGGTGAAATTGAATTTTTCCCTGATATTAGTGATATATATTAATATTATAGTTTTCCAATGATATTATAGTTTGCCAATGAAAATATTTTAGATTAATTTTTAAGTGCAATAAAAATATTGCGATACTTGAGTAATGTAGGTAATGCAGGTAAAATATTTAATTTAATGATCAGTGAATTATGAACGAATATCAAACGCCGACCGGAATTCCACGTTTTGATTTTATTAAATTCATTTTTGAAAATATAGAATTAATTTTTATTCAATCTAGAACAGTAGGTAGGTATGTTTTACATTTTTGTATCACTTATTCTAATTTTGAAGTAGGAACGACTAAAATATCAATAATTTATCTTTAAAATGTGAGATAGTTGATTATACACGTAATAAAGCCACTTATTCTACATTTCCATGGAACTATCGACTAAAAAACTCCTTTGAATAGCTTTACAAGAAGGAGGAACTTGATTTTACACGTTTTAGTATCACTTTTTTAATTTTTAAAGAAGAAGCGGTTAAAAAGAAAGACATAGCCTTACAAATGTGAGAAACTTGTTTTTATACGTTTTCATATCTCCTATTCCAAACTTTTAAAGAAGAGTCGACTGAAAGACCTAGAAATATAATCTTTAAAATTAAGGAATCAATTTTAGACATTTTTATATCGCTTATTCTACGTTTATAAAGATTATTTGTAAATATTATCATAAGAAATGTGTGAAACTTGATTTTTAACGATTTTATATCACTTATCCAAAATTACCGAAGAAGATTCGACTAAAATATATGCCACGATTTTTAACCTAACATAAGTGAGAAATTCGACTAGACGTTTTTATATGACATATTCACCATTTCCGAAGAAGAATCTGCTTAAATGACAATAATGATAACCGAACATTAAGGAACTCGATTTAAGACATATTTATTCCGCTTGTTTTACATTCCCAAGGAATAATCGACAAAAACAACCTGAAATGTAGTTCTACAAAGGTAAGGAACTTGTTTTTATACATTGCCATATTAAGTGTTAAATTAAATAATTAACTAACAGTAAGTTAATTATTAACTTTACTGCTGTTGACTTCACTTTTTATAAGATTTGAACGTTGGTATTTGTATTAAAATAAAATTGTTATTACTTTACTACAGTTTTATTTTTAGTTTTCATATTCAAAGAACTCATGTAAGAAATGATAAAACGGGATGTATATAAATCACGTGTTTTTAATTTTCCCAATATGCTGTATAATAACTTGCGCAAATTTCAATGTTGTTCATCTACTTTGTCAATGTATTCAAAAACGTAAGAGACCATCAAATTAGATACTTTGGTGCTCTCATCTGCCAGACTGAGTGCTGTGTTGTTTTCTCGAGCCGGAAGAATCCCTCAGACGAGGGTTTTTTCCCCCTCTTAGAGTTCCCCGTGAGTATTCACACACCACTCTCTCTCTCCCACTCTCCATCCCCTAATGAGGCTCCTTCCCTTTGCGCGGGAGGACCTCTTCACTCCGTTGCGCAAGTCAGTCCGAGCCCGACTAATTCGTCCCTTCTTCTTCCCGCAGATGCCGTGGCCGCCGCGCCTCTCCCGCACCCCGCTCGCCGCCGCCGCCCTCGCCTACCCCACACCACTCCTGCTGCTCCCGCTCCTCGTA
Source organism: Pyrrhosoma nymphula (assembly GCA_963573305.1). Taxonomy (NCBI): domain Eukaryota; kingdom Metazoa; phylum Arthropoda; class Insecta; order Odonata; family Coenagrionidae; genus Pyrrhosoma; species Pyrrhosoma nymphula. The sequence goes on along the minus strand of OY754327.1, from coordinate 69,004,852 downwards.
GCCGCGCTCCTCCTGCCGCTCCCCCCAATCGCCTCCGCCGCCACCATCTCGTTCGCGGACGGTCAGCCGGAATACCCATCTCAGCCGGAAGTGACGAGCGACAGGAACGCCTTAGCACGCTTCTTCCTCCAGAGCTTGATTGAGAAGGAGGGGAGGGCGCGGCATCCGGTACGTGTGTGAGGAGACGACGTCCCTTCGTTGCCACCTGGTCGGTCGCTTCCTCGTCCTCATGAGAGGAAGAAGAAGAAGAGAAGAGCTGCACCGGAGATTTTTTATTTCGGATTTCATTTCCTTTGGTTCCCCCTCCCCCACGGAAATCGGATGGATCCAATCTGGTCCCCTTGAAAACTGATGTGTTTGAAATGTGAACGAAATAAATTTCCATGCAATCAACCAACGACTCGAAATATACCATGGAAAAAATAATTTGATTAGATCGGAATGATAACTCAAAATTCCCAATCAACGATCAAGTGGATTATCTGTGATTAATTAGAGAACCTGGGCTTTAAGATGTACCTGCCTACCGCCAATACCCCGTATCATCAATTAGGTGATCCGTTTTTATGATGATAATCCTTTTTTTATGATCACAGCTATCGCTAATCACGACCAAGTAAATCTATATTTAGGTAAACATCAACAAATACGTTTAGGAAGGGTAAAATCCTACCAGGCGGGATACGAACCCGCGACCTTCGAATTGGCTAGCGAGGATGTTACCTTGCCGCCACCAAGGCTGTAAGTAAGTTTGAATCCCCATCAAGTCAAGTTATTTTTTTCATGGTAATTTCGTCACGTGGGTCGTTTTCCATCATATGTTTGCATTACTGTGTATATTTATTGGGGTAACTAGCTAAAAATTACTGTTAAAACTTGGAGCAATTAATTACTGATCTGCTGTACCCTTCCTCAAATGTAGCACTTTCTATTGTGTTTCGAATTTTTTTGAATATGGCTAAATAATTTTCAATTAGTAGCATTGAAATACAGTTTTGTCATCCCTGTAATTGGTAAATGAGCTAGTTGCATATATTTATCGATTCTTTTAAAAGAAAAATATTAAAATAAATAGTAACTAAGCGTTATTTATATTAATATTAAGCGATATTTAAGTAATTCAACAAATTTTAACCATCATTTTTAGCCATGAGGATTTTGTATTTCATTAGTATCTGCCATACATTAAAAATATCAAACAAATCGTTTATTTCAATTATTTTTTCGTTTCTCGCAGCATAGTTACGCCTACGGAGAAGAGCCAGATGACTGGTCGGGAGAAGCTTTATCGACCAAAAGGTCCAACGCAGTAAATCCTTTCAAGTCCCATCATCAATCATCACTGAAAGGTAAATACAAATCTACATGATGGATCAGTGAAAATTAGAGTCTGTAATGATGTGTATGAAATAAATAGGGTGCTGTCATCACTCTGTTACTGATCACGGCGAAGCTCCAGCATACTTCCGAATAAATCCCATGCTGTTACCGAATTTCGTCTTCCCCAAGACCGAGCCGATCGTTGTGCCGAGCACGCTTGAAGTCCAGCATATACCTTTAAGAGTATGTACTTCTTCATTGAGATATGATATACTTGTTTTGCAGAAAAATAATCAGAATGAAAAAGCACACATTCATGTGATTTTTTTAATTCTGTCATACGTTCGACTCTACTACTTTTGCTATACATTAAAGGTAGTAATGTTTATTGAATTTGAGGATTTTGAGATTCATTAAGAGAATGGAAAAAATTCTAAGAGGAAAAGAAAAGCGAAGAGATGTTCAACTAGGTTGAGTGAAGGTGTGATTAGTTGGAAAAAATTCAAACAAGGTAAACACGGTTTAGTTGGTGAAAAACTAGGGCTACTTGTGGATGGCTAAACATTGAATAATATAGAGTAATTAACGTAGGTAAATCATTTCAGGTAATGGTGAATGAGAGAAATAAAATGCACGTTCAATATTAACGATTAAGTGTAAGTGAATATTTTGAGTTTTAACAATGTTAATTTTTTATACAAAAAAGAGCACTTTTTTTTCTATATTCCTAATGCCACATGATGTTTTACAGAATTTTGGGATCATCGGAATACATCATTCTTCACTAGGCGTTTATTAGAGCTAGCAGTAACTACCTTGTGCACTTATACTAATAGCTCTTTTATTATATAGTGGTAATTGACAAGTTTGCCGAATTTGCCCTTATCATTGTGGGCTCTCTAGCATTTCTATGCTTTTATTTTAGTTTTCAAGCTACATATACCTTATATCTCTTTTATGCTTAACCGTATGGTATCTTATGGTAGATATGGCTGTTGAGGAATACGTACAAAAGAAAACACTTCATTAACTCATTCAGGCGTTTCTGTTCTTTTGTCAAAAGCAATTATTTAACAAATTACTCTTTGGATGATATACCCTTTCAAAGGAAATATGGGAATTTTAATAGGCTCATCATTATTACTTGTGATTTCTTATATAATAATTGGTAAATCATGGGTGGTCCTTTGCATTAGCATATTGCAGCAATAAATTTATACATGTCTCAAGGTTTTACACTGTTGGCACGTTGCTTATTGCTATAAAGCAGTTTACTACCTGCCTTCCAAAAGGACTAAAATAATCATACTTAATTTTTTGCAAACCAGCTGTATCTTTTTGACCGTAAAATAAACTATTGCATTTGTAATAGCCTTCTGAGAAAATTTTTAAAAATATTAAAGGCTAGAAAAATTATTGTCTAGCAGCAAAAAAGGTTTAAAAATTTCGCTAACTAAATTAAATATAGCCCGCCAAGAAATGAAAGGCACGTTTTTAATTCAAAATATGTGTGTTTTAATTATGTATATAATTTCATTACTGAGTAATCGTGTGAAACTATTGGAGACTAAGGTCCATATTAAGGTATAAATCAACAGAGGAGTGAAATACTATACACCGAACTCTAATATCATAATGGTGAAACTTAGCATAATCACTTTATTTAATTCATTTTTATATCAATCATTTTTTAAATGAAAATGGAACCAGACTAGAAGTAGCGCATATGGGTTTTCCACTAAGTTAGCGAGATTACACCTTAAGTAACGCAAAATAAATTGCTATTGTTTTCCTTCGATTGCATGATGAATGAAAATTAATGATCGAGAATTGCAAGCTACACGTTTGTTCTAAGAGCTTGTTCATGCATTTGTGCATTGTAAGCAACCCTAATACTCGAATGATATGTCTTTTTTATTTTATAAAACAGAGAGAAAAACGGTGTTATTAACGGGCCGTAGGAAACTCGTCAGAAAATGTAAATTAATCAAATGAATGTAGACGTGCAAAATTCACACGGAGAGAACGTTCATCTTCACACAATTTGCTGCTAGCAGAGTTTAACAACCGTCACATCAACGTGTAACTCGGCCCTGTAACACCATTATCATGCAGATCAGTTGGTTGTTTCGTTTCCGATAGTATTAGCACGACAGGCTGTGACTCGCTTCCCGGTTGTATTTGACCCGCGGGAGATCATTTGACCATTAGTGTTATAGCGAGCTTCGTAATCTAACACTCTCCTGGGGGCACACAGACGTTTTGTGGCACCAAGGTGCCATCGCCTGCATTCGATGTTTTACCCTTTCCTCATTTCCCACAAGAGCTTCAACTTCATTGCTCAATTGTACTGATGACATGTAGTGCTGTAATTTCGGAGCGGGATATTGAGATTAAAAAGTGTTTTCGGCCTACTATTACCTCAATGCGGTGAAGAAATTGTCACAATAGATTTTTTTTTCATAATGGACAACTTATTATAAATATAAATCCCTTTTCAAAACCTAAGAGGAATGTAATGACCTAACTTTGGTGTCCTACAATTTTTGTTATTTGATACCCTAAAATTATGGACAGATCACAAATGATAATGAATCCTGGTAACTACGGGACTCGGCCCAGTCGGCCGGGTGTCGTGCTCGGCAGTGGTGGTAGCAAGGCCCCTGCGGTCGTCATCACACGAAAGCCTTGCTCAGAAAATATAGTAGCATAGGAAAAGAAAATAAATAAGAGGAACGAAACAATCAGAATAGGCATATGGAATGTTAAGACTATGTTGACGACGGGTAAGCTAGAGAATATAAAGCAAGACATGGAGAGGGTGGGTGTAGACATAATGGGTCTGGGTTAGGTAAGATGGAAGGATGACGGGGACTACTGGAGCGATGGCTATAGAGTAACATATTGTGGAGGGAATGAAAGTCAGCGCGGGGTTGCATTCTTAATGAATAGAAAACTTGGTAGAAAAGTACTGTATGTAGAATAGGTGAGTGATAGGATAATAGTCGTGGAACTAAAGGCAGATCCAAGGAATTTAGTTATAATCCAGGTTTATATGCCTACCTTTATTCATAAAGAGGAGGAGGTAGATGGTGTATACGACCAGCTAGAGGAAATAATTGGTAGGAGACCTAGGAGTAAGCAATTAGTAGTAATGGGGGAATGGATCGCGGTAGTGGGTGAGGGCAGAGATGGGCGGGAGGAAGGCGATTACGGGCTAGGAAGGATAAACGACCGCGGCGAGAAAGCTGTGGAGTTTTGCCGTAGAAATAATCTAGTGATTACAAATACATGGCTCAGACATCATCCTCAACGTAGGTACACTTGGAAGAAGCCGGAAGACACAGATAAGTTTCAGATAGATTATATATTGGTACGTCACAGATACAGGAATAGTGTTAAAAACACGTATACTTATCCAGAAGCTGATGCAGACACAGACCACAACTTATTAGTCATGAAATGTCGGGTAAAACTGAAAAAGATAAGAATAGGACGGAGGGTACGAAATTTGGAATACGGAGGCATTAACTGGGGCAATGAAGAAGAAGTATCGTGAGAAGGTTGATGAGATAGTGGGTGAGGATCATAGAGTTAGATCAGTGGAAGATGAATGGGGAGGTTTGAAAAATGGGATTGTAGAAGCGGCGAAAGCAACGGTAGGCGTAGTGAGTGAAACTAAAATAAGAAAACCGTGGATCACAAAGGAGATGATAATGGAGATGCAGGAGAGAAGGAAATGGAAGAGCGTAAACTCAGAGCTAGGTAAAAGAAAATACCGAGAATTAAATAACAGACTTAGAAGAGAAACAAAGAAAGCGAGAAAACAGATTGACTCATTGGAGAGAACAGATTGACTCATTAGAGAAATACCAAAAAGAGGGAAGATCAGATGAATTATATAGGAAAGTGAAGGAACTGACGGGTGGTAATAAGAGAAGGGGAATTAGAACGATATCAGACAATACGGGAAAGGTGATCGTAGAACCGAAAGAGCTCCAGGAGAGGTGGAAGGAGTATGTTGAAGAGCTGTATGGTAAAGAAATAAGGCCCAATATATTATATATAGAAAGGAAAGACGACATCGACAGAGATGGCATCGGACCAGGTATCCTAGATAGTGAAATCGAAAGAGCTCTACGAGACATGAAAAGGAATAAGGCGGTGGGAATAGATGACATACCTGCAAAGTTTTTAAAGAGCATGGGGAAGAACGGAAGGGGAAAACTTTTTGCGCTTATTCGTAGGGTTTATGAGGATGGAGTGTGACCGGAAGACTTTGCGAAGACTACTGATTCTTATACCGAAGAAGAGCAAAGCAAAAACGTGCGAAGACTATAGGACAATAAGCTTAATATCCCACGCGGCCAAAGTAGTTCTGAGAATTCTAAACAGAAGGCTAGAAAGAAGGCAAATGAATACCTGGGTGACGACCAGTTCGGTTTTAGTAGGGGGACGGGAACGCGAGACGCTATAGCGGTGATGAGGACGCTAATAGAAAGATACCTAGCGTATGGACAGGATGTTTTTGCATGCTTCGTAGATTTCGAGAAGACGTTTGATCGGGTGGACTGGACGAAATTAATGGGTGTGTTGAAGAAATTAGGGGTCGATTGGAGGGACAGGCGTCTGACTCGGAATTTGTATATGAACCAGACGGCGCAGGTTAGGGTAGCCAATGAAGAATCGGGATGGGCTACGACAGGACGGGGAGTGCGGCAGGGGTGCCCACTATCGCCGTTGCTTTTTAACGTGTTCTCAGAAGAAATGGTAAGGGAGGCATGGGGGGAGGAGGAGGTAGGAATAAAGGTAGGAGGTGAACTGATAAAATCAGTGAGATTTGCAGATGATCAAGCATTGGTTAATCAGTCAGCCAAGGGGTTGCAGTCAATGGTGAATGCGTTAGAGGTGCAGTGCGTAAAGTATGGGATGAAGATCAACCACAAGAAAACGAAAAAGATGAGATTTTCTATAAGTAAGAAGGCAAGGCTGAATATAAGGGTGGGAGGGCAGAAGATAGAGCAGGTCGAGCAGTTTACGTATCTGGGTAGTATTTTAGAGGAGAATGGGTTTAATGGTAGGGACATCAGATGCAGAATTGCGTTAGCTAAAGAAGCATTTTCGAAGAGAAGGGGATTGATGAGGGGGGGGTCTGAGAATAGACGTAAAGAAAAGGCTGGTGAAATCTCTGATATGGAGGGTGGCGCTATATGGGTCGGAAACTTGGTCATTGCGAAGGTAGGATGTGCGTAGACTTGAGGCGTTTGAGATGTGGGTTTGGAGAAGGATGGAGAAGGTGAGCTGGGTGGCGAGGAAGACGAACGAGGAGGTATTGAATATGGTTGGAGAGGAGAGGAAGCTTGTGGCAGAGGTGCGGAAAAGGCAGAAGAGATGAATGGAGGAGGTTTTGAGAGGAGAGGGCATGTTGAAGAGAGTGATAGAGGGGAGAACACTGGGGAAGCGTGGGAGAGGAAAGAAGAGGATAGGAAATCTGGACGAAATTAGAGGAAGAAGACGATATGAAGAATTGAAGAGGGATCTAATGGTGGGACATCCTTAGAAGGGAAAACGAGACAATGTGTATGAAATTGGGATGCAGAATGGGGACTGTCCAAGAACCTACCATTCAGCTGGTAGAATACTTGAATGAAATGAATGCATGCAGCCGTTGATTTGTTATCATTAGACCATTCAAATTTTCTTATGATGGGCTAGTGAAATTGAGTTATAGCGATTTAAGACCGCAAAAATTGCTTTTACACTTAATCTTTGAATGTTTTTCGTGCAAATGGCGGTAAATCCAGATCGTAATGGAAAATGAACTCCAATAAACATGAGCATCTTTAGAGTTCACTTAAATTTTGTTGGTGATGTTCTTATTTTAAAAAGCAAAGCAACAAATGGATCTTTTTCATTGGGTCCAATGAGATGGTATGGACTGTGTGCTATTGGTGTTTTTTAAAGATCTGATAGTTTAATGTCTATATTTTCCTGTATTGACGTTTTTATTCATCTCTTTTTCCTTTATAGGGTCTTAATACCCGAATATTTAATGATTTTGTCATTATTTAGAGGGTTTTTGAGCTGAAAAAGCGATCAAAACTGTTAAATTAAGGAAATGAAGACTATTGTTGAAAATTTCTCAGTCCACTCCCACATAACTACTCGAGATACGATCTTTGATAATTTTTAATTTGTTATTTAAGATTCTGCGATGTATAATTTCCACATTGAGCTAGCTGTAGTTTCTGACGGTGCTGTAAAAACTTGCCGACTCAAGCGTTCTCATGCAAGGTGAATCAAATGCACCATTTCTCCAGTTTTATTTCGTGTTGATACTTAATTATGTGTGAACTCAATTCATCATAATGTCAACGTAATCCCGAAGGATTACTCCAGAGGTCAGCGATGATGATGAAAAGTGAAAACAAAATGAGTGAGCAGGTAAACATGTTAAAGCGTCTTGGTAGCAAGTGAGCAGATGCAGAGGAGGAAGAATAAAAGTTTTCCTTCCTTTGAGGAGGGAGATAAAATAAAAAGAAAGCGACGAGAAGGGTAAGAGTCCTATCCTCATAAATGTTTCAAGAGATTTTTCAATTAAATTCGCGGGGAAATTGCGTTGGTCGTTAAAAACCTGGATCAATGATCTCTCCTCTTCTGTTGCGACCGATTATCTACTCGGTTGCGGCGGCCAACATATCCTGCTCTTCTTAAGGCCGTTTGGTACTTTTTGAATAAAGAATAACTCGTTGTCGTCTTGACCGCCGTCCACCTTGACAAAGTCAATGGGTTAACGGTTCTTCTCTTTAAGATCGCCTTCTGAGTTTTCTGTTCTCGGCCTAAATTTAAAAGCCCTTTGCTGGTTGTTGTGTGAAGGAAATGTCGGTGCGGTTTATATGAATACTTCCTCGACTACTTCGAACTTTTTTGGTTCATTTAGAGAGAGAAAGGCACATACCAAATGGTATTACAATTTGTGATTAAACTATTGTCTGGAATTTGATTCCTTACGAATGATAGATCATCATCACCGCCATACCGCCGAATGAAGGCTGGTGTTTGAACTTTTCTTTAAAAACTTGCGGCATTATCCAGTACTCACAAATGCTATCCTACTTTTGGACTACAATTATTTCTTTAGCTATGTACTATTTCTATCCCTCTCGATGGCTATTTTCCACATCTCTCCCAGCATACTTATCTTTTCTTTCTCTCAGCATCGATGCCTATCAACACCCAATGACTTCCCTATATCTCCTTAAAAAATTTCTCATTCTATATAAAGGGCAATTCAAATTATAAAAGAACTAATGGTATATTAGTATTTCTGTCGTATCATAAGCAATCTATATGTTTCGGAAATTAACTTCTGAAGATTGAATAGGAAAGTGTGTTTATTACATTAATCTCTTTGTGACCCAACTTCACTTGCTGTATATTCCCAATTGCATCCGTATGGCGAAGTAAGACACGTCATGGTATTATACACATATTTTTTTCTTGAATACAGACAAAATATATATTATACCTATACATTTTTTACCATAAAAAAACAAATTTCGTTATTGATTTTATAATTATCAGCAATTTAAAAATTTATATCTTTGAAAAAAGATTTCTGCAAATTTTCGGAAATTTGTTACTATGTGCAAAGCACGGGAACTAGATAAATTTCCATTTTTCAATTTCCGCACGTGACTAATTTTCAATATCCGCAGACGCGACTCGGAAATTAATTATTGTCGTGCAGCCCGCCGAGGAAAGTTGAAGATGTTGGCTAGAGGATTATTAAAATTGATTACCTTTTAAAAAATTTATTTATTGCCCAAAAATTTCCTCATATTTTCCTATAAGATGCCTGACCTGCCAAAATGATTTATTCGAGTGCTTCCGTAAGACTCAATCATCCACGTGTATTTGCTTGCTAAGATATTGAACTAGAATGTCGGTCGCAAAAACACCTGTCACTATCAAATAATAATAAATAATTTTTCTCCATGTTACCAGTTGTTTTCAATTTATTTTGATTCTCGACTCCTGACTCTTTTGCAATGTAACACTGGCAAAGAATATTCTTTAAGCAGAGGCTTAAAAAAACGGTGCTCAAAGTGAGAGTTTGTTACTTGCGAGTCAATTTCCGGCCAGATGAGTAAGAAAACAAGTTAAAGAACGTTTTCGGCATATTTGCATACATTGAAATTCGGCAGATGTTTATTTTTGTTTTTATGACAAAGTACCAATTTACATTCAAGGATTAATGTTAGTACACATATCGCTCATCCTTTTCCAATACTCAAAGTATTCGTCAAAATATGGAATTTTATGGCATTTATTTGAGGCGACCACTTAGATTATTAATTGTTTTACCTTTTTAACATTCTTGAATGAGAAATGTGAAAGAAAATAGTCTGATAATTTTGAAATCACTATTAACGTATTGGCTTCAACGAAAATCTGTGAGAGGAAACTTGGGTGTTGAAGACTTCCTATCAATACTAGGCCATTGTAATAAGTGCATGAAATACTGTAAACCTATTAGTTAATAATGAAATATGTCAGTAAGGTTACTGAGGTTTCAATAAGTGCAGTAAGAGTACGTTAATGGCACGGAATATTAATACGGTTATGAGGGGGTCAACTTTGTTTCACACGTCATGGTTAGTTGCATATGTTTGGCTACGGAGGGAAAAAAATTCCCATCTTCGCTTTGTTCATTAAAATTGCTATCTTAGATTCCAATAGATTTTAAATATCCCCAATTAATGTAAAAAAACGATTTATACTTAATTTTATTCCAAATGTTTCCTTGGAGATCAGTGTGAGTGGAAGAGGGGCGTGTACCATGATAGTAGGTCGGATTGATCTTCATTTGGGAGTCATACCGGCATTATCCGCAGTGGCAATTAGCTATTGACAAAGCAGCCCAGAAGGCCATAAATTGCTGGAGTGCAGTGTCATCCATAGATAAATTATTCCATTCAGCAAATACCGGCTGAAGGTAGATCAATAGAGAAGATATAATTTGCCTCAAGTGAGCCTAATTAAATCTGACCTCGCCATGGGGTAGATTCACCGTGGCATTGCGAATCTTGGACTATTCATTCATTGAGAAAATATCCCGCAAGCCATCGCAGCGTCATGCAAATGGGGTAATACGGCGGTAGCCATGGAGAGGGCGGGAAATATGGATGTCTATAGTACATGTATTTCAATACGTCAGTATAATATTCTATCCTCTCTCTGAGTGATGTGATCATGAATTCTATGACATATGTAGTTAAATAAATTATTCTGTAATTTAATGATGGAGAGGAGGCATGAATAATTTCATGAATATCGCTAGCAAAATACCGTTAATGGTGTTTGTGAAGTATATTTAATACTAATAATTATGTATTGAATTAACTGCTTAGTTATAGTGGTCTTTCATGGCTGTTATTTGCCTAATAAAGCAACTTTTCCCTGCGTTATGTTCACTTTTTAAATGGCGTTTTTTTAATGTCTCCATTTTTCGCTGCATATTTGAAATGAGTGTTTAACTAATGGAAGGTAGTAGCTCCTTCTATTTTTCATCTGAGTACTTAATAATATTACGTATTTATTTTTTTCTTGTGAATGTGTCAATGGCCACCTTATTTAAAACGGCACATTTCGTATTCTTCTCATGTCACCTCAAGTAGAGCCCATAAGCCCATTTATGATAATTTTTAACAGGTTATTTCAGTTATAAATGTTAAAACCTTTTTCTTATTCTGCGCATCGTTCGTAAATCCTTTATGTCATTTGAAACACTTTTTTTTATTTGTATGCCTCGTTGTTTTCCTGACCAACAAATATAGTTTATGGCCCTGAATTTCAGAGTTTACGTCATACATACCTAAAAATGGAGTTAACAGGAGAAGAACAGCTACGTGTCACTGAGAGGAATTAGAAATCACTCGTGTGTAAATCAAACACGGTATTACAGTGTATAGTTTTCAATTTTTGCGTCTAACAGAGAACTTTAGGGGAATCCAGTTTATCTCCGAACATTCATTACAATAAATAGAATACGGTTCAATTTTGGACAATTGGCTTTCCTGTGTGCATTATATTACGTATTACTGTCTGCGAAACTTAAGGAATTTCCTTCATGCTATCTTTTAGTCGAGCTCTGCAAAAATACGTTTAGTATAAATGCACCCATGATTTTTTCAATCGATCGTGCAATGTATCAGATAAGTGAATTCAGAAATCATGGCCAATATAATGCTGCGGTTTGTATCATTGAAGCTAGAAAAGTGGAAAAGAGGGAGGACAACGCTAGAGATAATGGAAGGGATGAAAAAAGATCAAATTTTACATTCTACCCTGCGACATACCGTAAAGTGTGGAACTTGTGTTGAAGCAGAATGTTTTCCTTATTTTGTCGCTGCTGTCTGTCCTACGGCTGAGGTAAAATAATATTTTACATTTGGACCTAACACTCGTATGGTGTGAATGTATCTAGCAACCATAACCTTCTAATATAAAGCGGCCCAAACCCATTCCTTCCATTAGCTGTATCACACTTTTTTTGCTCCTGGCCTGTTTTAAGAATTAATTTGGTTTTCCATGTAATTTAGTTTTTATTAAGTTCATGTATTTATCATTTCTTAGGGTAGGAACAATATCTGGGATGAAAGAGCATGCTTAGCTGAGCAAAAAATAGGGCGAGGAAGATACATGTGATGAGATGTTAAAAGAGAGTAGAAAATGTCCATCAAAAATCTTGTCTTACCGGTAGAAAATTGCTCGTAACAACATAAGGCCAAACTATCCCTAAAGGTTATAAATCATATGACACCCTACCCGAGGGTTGAGATGCTCTCGTCGAGCGTCGACAGAATGCAAAATACCCCGGGACTGTGATGGGGTACAGTCGGGGAGGAGGCACCTGGTAAATGGGTTCTCCACGCGGGGGCACCGCCTCCCCTCGGCCTCAAGCGTCAGCTTATTACCGTGGTTCGACGGAGTCGGTGGGAAGGGGGAAGGGAACAAGGATGGGAAAAGAAAGGATAGGGGAAGGGCAACTTTCCGAAACGCGAAACAACCTTTTTTCTCTTGCGTTGGCTACGACCCATTCTATGAGTAAGAATGAATCAGAGTCGCCACCCGTTGTCCAGCCGGGTCGCAAATCGGGGAGGAGGCACTTGGTTCGTGGGTCCTCCACGTAGGAACCAACCCCCTCCACGGGTCTGCAGGCTCACGCCTGTACCCCAGGATACGAGGAAGGCTGCGGGAATAGGAAGGATAAAGGATAGGTGAGAAGGGTATGGGAAAAGGCAGCTTCCGACCTCAGAGTCCTAAATAGGCTAAGGGGCAAAAGACGGAACGCGAAACTGCTTTTTCTTTAGGGTGTTTGCTACATCGAATCCTATAAAGAAGGAAACTACGGACTCGCAACTGGTCGCCCAGGGCCCAGTCCACCCTTGGTCGTCAGAGCCCCTTCAGCTACCGCGAACGGCACCCATTCTGCACCACGGGGAGGCGGGGTTGGCTACTCAGACTTGGTGGAGGGCCGTACTAGCGGCCTGAGTCCCAGAGGTCTGAGCTTGCAGAGTGGAATTTCGGGCTGGACTGTGTTTTTTTCGGACACCCAAATGCAACGGCTCGCAACCGTATAGCATCGATTGATCAGACGCGACGCCGCCGTGAGGAGCGAGCGCCCACTCCCCGCATATTCTCCCGGATCACACTCAATGGTTCCGGCACCCCGTCGACAGTTTCCCCGTTTCCGGAAAGCTCCTCGTCCCACGAATTAAAAGCGTTGCCCATCGACCACTTAGGCATGCGCCGCCCGTTTTCCTCCTCCTCTCCCTCACCCCATTTTCTCTCTCCTCTCTCTCTGTCGCCCCTTCTATCTTTAGCCAACCATTTAGGGTAAAGAGAGAGAGAGAGAGAGTGAGAGATTATGAGCTCATTGATCTCTTGACCCATACTCCTCGCTGGACTTCATCTTCTCAATTTAGCCCTTTATCTTCCGTCCCTTCTCTCTGTCCGGCTCTTAATCGCTTCCTTTTCACGATTCCCTTTGTCTCGTTAATCCACACTGCCTATCATTTTTCACCCAGCGTGGAATCCTACTCAATGTTTATTATTCCTCTCTCCATACCCAACTATGCGCCATTCTCCTTCTTTCTGCGGAATAAATGCGCGGTTTCACTAATCCCTCCTAGAATTTGGATCATTTTATTGCCATTTCTTTTCATAAAATGAATCAGTTATATCATGATTACTATTCTCGTTCAGATAAGATTTTTATGGAACGTTTCCCCTGCGGTTAATCATCATCGTGTCACACGTAAAAAAACGTTTGTTGGTGGTATTTCAGTTTAGTGACCTTGGGCAGGCATGGTCCCTGGGTTCTATCTGCCACGTGCAGACAGGGGCACACGCACCCAGAATAAATTGGGCAATCACCCTTTCAAATTCAAGACTATTCCAAAGATGCATAGCGCCGGCGGACGAGTGGAAACCGATGTTTCAATAGTGATAGGTCGTTGGCCGCAGAAAAAGCTCTTATTAGAAAGTTAACTCACAACTTTCAATAATTATTTTTAATTCTGGGAAAATAACCTGCTCACAGCTCGTGGCTTAAGAGACATATAACTTATATCGGCATTACTTATCCATTCCTAAGGAATATGACTGCTTATATGAACCACGAAGTCCTGAACTTTGCTAAAATAATAAGATTAAAATAGTTTTAAATAGCCAAGAATTACAATATTATTGCACTCGGGCAACAAGTACTCAAAAATGAATTAAAATCAGTACTGTGCTAGTGGAGTTGATTATGAATTTTTCTTGATCTTTCTTGTACAGCACTTGCATTGAAGATTGTTGTGTTTTGCATGAAAGATGGACAACTTTATTAAAATAAACCTTGCAATCTCAGATGTTCAGATTGTAATTTATTTTTGTGCGAATACCATCTCCACATGGACAACTCTATTTCGGAGCTTGGCTTGGTAAAAACTCTTTCATTTTCATTATTTTATCAGTTGGTCGCTCAACTTTCTCGCTTATCGTTTTTATTTTGAACTTTGAAATCTACCACCAAAACTCCTCAAAAACCCACTTGATTCCCTCGTGAATTGGGCCCTGACCTGACGGAGAACTTATACCGGTCAGCGTGCCTTCAGTCACGGACCTGACAAGATTTCGGAGGAGGCAAGTTCAAGGTAAGGCCCCCATCATCCCCACCCTGATCATGCTCCTTGCGATGCGATCATGTCCCCGGCCGTCTCATCACATATACGTGCATTTTTATTCACGCGCAAGATTTTTGACGCTTTCGTTTGATATCTTCCTCCATCCTTAAAGTTGTGTATAGGGGAGGATGTTAGGTGAGCGGGGAAGGGGAAGAAAAAGAATAATCTTTATGGCTGGGGTGAACGGGGAGATGATGTATGCCGAGCTGAAGAGTGAAATCATACCATGAGACATTGACTTGCGACTGTAAAGGATAACATAGGATCCCCCATTTAAGCCTTCTTTAGCCAGTTGATTATCTTTAATAATAATAATCTCCTGCCGAAACGCACTCAAAGCACCTTGAAAGGGCAAACTTGCGCTGGACAGTGAATTTGCAAGTAGATGCTACCTTGCGAGCCTTTGAAAGGGCGTATTGCAGGGTATGTGAAGACACCAAATATGAATATTGCAGGGAATAAGGAAATTGAATTGGAAGAGGCAAAGGATAAAAAGTTAGATGTGTTTCAACAATGTGTATTGCTTTGATTTTTTGGATAATAGGCCATCGGAAGCGTCTTTCTCTGTTGGTATTGTAGTCTTCTATGGTTGTTCGGAAGGAACTTCTGTACCTGTCCGTTCGACCGTATATCTCTTTCATTTTTTCGCCTCTGGTGCTTCCCTATCTTCGCATTTCGCTTAATGGTGTCAAAATAATAACCTCCCTGTCACTCTGTAACTCACACGATGAGAGTATTTCAAGCAGTTTAGCCAAGTGCATTTTAAAGTTAGCCCTTGACCTGTCCGAGTACTGATATTGGTGAGTGAGTTATCCCAGCCAACACTGCGTGAGAAGCAAGTTCAAGGTAAGTAACCCTGATCGTGTTCCTTGCGAAGCTCTTGGCCACTCGTCGCCCGCTCGGGTGGGCCCCGAGGGCGTGCGGTTGGCCCCAAGGGCGGCAGGGGGTGTATCTTAGCCAAAGGGGGTGTAATGGTGAGGAGGAGGAGGGTGGAGAAATATACGATGTGGAAGAGGGTGCTGGCGTCAGCGCCATTTGTCCGCCGGCGATAATGGGCCATAAGAGCGCCAGGGCCGTTGACTTTGAGCTCCGCCTCCCGTCCCGAGGCGGTGAACGGGTGTGCGTGCGTCGCGTTCTCCCGGTCTCGCCACATCTCTCCAAGAGACGAGTGGGACTCATAAATTGACGGCCGGGTGCGCGTGACGCCCGCGATAAAAGTTGAAAAAGGAGCGTTTAAGTGTTTTTCGCTCGGTGCCGATTAATACAATAAAAAGGATCTGAACGGACTGCAGCTGGAGGGTTGGAGAGAGAGAGAGGAGGTAATGGATCAGGAAAAGAAAGGGTAACAGGTCAGCTGAAAGACTAAAAGGGAGGATTCGTGAAATAATGAAGGACGTGTGAGGGACGCATTGTGAGAAGCTCATATTCTACCGTTTGATTCCGCTCAGAAGTTCTATGTAAAGGGAATGCGACGTTGCAGGCGCCATGCTGCGTCGATGTATTATATTTTGGAATACAAAATGTAGCGACGAGAATAGTTGAGGATATCCTTGGCTCTCACTATAAACGTCATAAAGAAAGAAATGGGATAGTGCAGGCATTCAAGCGCGACCGTGAATTGAGAAATTTTTAAATGCTCTTAAAAAGCTCTCAAAGTAAATATTACCCTCAGAATGTAAAATTATGAGCATACATCTCAAAATTTGGTTTGACGCCCTAAATTATCTTAAATCTTTCTTCTAGGTAGTTAACATTAATACTTAGTACTTAAGAAAACAAAAAAACACAGGAAATCACGACTGCAGTGAATGAGATTTTAGGTCCCAATCAAGAGGAACGTAGTTACCTGGTAGGGCTTTAGCCACCTGCTTTTACAATCCACTTAATGTCGTACCTCCTCTCTCGATTGACGGCAGGTACATCTAAGATATTTATCTGGAAATGAACGGATGATTCTGTTTTCGACCCCTGGCCCGAATAACTTGTAATAGGTACTTTTAAAGCAGGATAGGATTTTCTATCATACCTTAATTACATCATGTGATTACCTCCTTCCGTGTGCTTAATTAGGCTTTAGGTTAGCGCACGTTTTTTGTGTACAGAACTCACAGTCAACAAACACTAGAACTTTGAGGTTTGTACGCATAATTTAACTACTACGCAAAAATAAAACGGCTTACTTCAACAGTGCATTTTTATCACCTTACATGTTTAATTTGGCCGAATGTTCATTAAATAATGGAGAAAAAGAGCTATCCTTAAAAACTTCGAATTTGGGACGGAAACATAAAAAATAATTTATTGATAAAAGGACCAGTCTTTTAAGTGGGCCTGGTTAATTTTCTTTCGGTAGAAGAAAGGGAAAATAAAGCGTATTTCAAATTGGCGTATCTATTTCCTTTGGGCTTTATATTAAATAATATATTTGTAATATTATTCAAAGCTTCAGTCGGGTATGTTTTGAGCTACCGACTTCAGTTATTTCATGCTCGATAATTTGCAACGAATCACTGGAGAAATAAATTGGTAAAATTGTCTTCACCGAATTGCTTATTTTTTATTATTAAGTGTATGATCTAATTTGTCATGTAATTTTATAACAAATAACGTTTCTGACAAATTTTGAAAGCCTAATGTGCCCTTATATACTTCAATTGCATTCTTGAGAACATAGGCATTGTATATAATAGCTCCCGGGTCAACTTCGCGGGAGCTTATAGAAAATGAAGTGGTGATCCCACGAATCTTTGGGGAAAAATTCGCGGAATCAGCACAATGTTTTAGTTTCTCATTTATTCAGGAATTGCTGAGTCGATATGATCCTTCAGCAGTTATCACCTCTCGCGCCGTGATTTCAATCCATTCCCATCTCAGCCCCCATACCGATCTCGTCATGACTCACGGGCGCCCCTTATACTTGCCGAAGTGAGGCAACAAATGAACAAAGGTGAGCGATGGCTGTGCGTCGCTGACCCAGATGCCGCTGGCGCAGCCGGCGGAGGTCCGCGGCGGGCGGTGCATGTAATGAAGGCAAGGAGGTCATCCGCTCGTATTTCACAGCTGGATATGAGAGAGGGAGAGAGCGGAGAAATGGATCGGGCTTGATCGGGATGACTACCCGTGGATGAGAAAGACGGAGGAAGAGAGGGAAATGGGTAGAGTGATGGGATATAATCATTTGCAACCAAGCGGTGTGTCGGAAATGTGTGTCAAGTGAGGACGGTTGCATTTTGGGGTCGCATATCTTACGGACCTGTGCATACTGGAGGCTTTTGATATGTGGGCGTTGTGAAGAATGGCAGAGGGTAAGCCGCTGTCTTCGATTGAACTGGGTTTTGCGTTACGCATTAAAAAATGAAGAAACAGGGAACACAGAGGTTATAAAATTAATGAAATTTGAAATGAATGCTATTCGGCGTAACTTGGTTGGAAACCTCTCATATTGAAAGAAAGTTGTAATAACTTTGTGAAAGTTGGACATATTGAAAGAAAGTAGTGATAAATTCGTTTGTACCTGATGATGCCCAAACGAGTACAATCGGTGGAACAGTGTAAATAAACTGCTATGGAATTTTACAAACTTATTACTACTTTCTTCCAATAATGAAATTTGGTTTCCGCGGCATCCATGTCTCCACCATCGAAGTTGGAATTCGTCTTTTTTAAAAGTTGATTAACATCCTACCTTGGTCTGTGCAGAAAGAGGATGTGCTTAGACTGAGGGCTTTTAATGTGTAGGTGTGATGAAAAAAGGAGACGGTAAGTCAGGTACCGAGAAAGAAAACTTGGAAGTTTTAGACATGGTGGAGAGGATAGGAAAGTAGCGGATAATATTCGGAAAAGGCAGCATAAGGGGATAGGAGACGTTTTGAGATATGGAGACATGCTGAGGAGAGTATTAGAGGGGAGAACGAATAGTGAGTGTGGAAGAGGAAGAGAGAGGATACGACTTTTGGACGACATGCACATTATGCGCGAGGGACTTTCGAGGGACTCAAAGACGATCAAATTGATGGTTATGCAAAGTTAAGTTTGGAGATGGGTCTGAATGGGGCAATCGAAAGTGAAGTATGCTCAAAACTCACCAATCAAATGGTTGAATACCGAACTATGATACTCATCATGATCTTACTAACCGTGAAACATGGCCGAAAACAGCGATTCAATGGCAACACCTGTAGTTACGAAATATTCCTAGGGTTGCTTCAAAATATCATTCCCCGAGTAATCATTTCCAGGTTCCCCAGCACTTGTTTGTTATGAGATTACGTTTAAGCCTTGCATAATTGTTTCTCAATGACAAATTATGTTTTCGTATCAAGATATATGAAACTATATGAGACTTTTAAATAAATTTATTTCATAGGAATATTCTTTTGCGCATTCCGGGTAACCAGAAATTTCTGGATAGTCGTAGGCGGCGCGGCGTTCAGAAAGGAACAACCGCTCAACAAGCCCAACGCCGCATGAACTTCACTCGCATTGGGGGCATTGCCACATACCAAATGAAATCTACCCTCTACCATCAAGTAAAACTTCTGAATTATACCTAAAGGTGTTCGCTGTTGGATACGACTCAATGAGTCTTCGATAATTAAGCGTTTGCAAAAATAATCTTATTTACCCGGAAGCAAATATTTTTACGAATTTTTCAATCGATGCACTTCTAAAAATAAGCTTTAATGTTATTAAAAAATTCATTTCACCAATCCCGAAGGCGTGGGAAAGATAGAGTGTTCTCCTTGTCTAAAGAAGAACATACCAGTCTCTCACGCCATACGTTTTTACGTCCCGGCATACAGCTGAATGTGATCGATTCTTCGTCTATTGGCTTTAATAAGGTTGGCCCCGAAATGCATGAACAATCTGCACGTGTATGTCTGCCGGGGACGCAAAACAACATTTGTGTCGTTGATGCGAATACTCCGCTTACTCAGCGACTGACCGGAGTCGCTCCGTGACTGTGAATCGTGCATAAATTTAAATCCATTAAAGTATGTATGCGGTTTTCTGGAGTAGTTCGCTAATGAAGTGGCGGTTTGACCAAGTGTGGCTTTTGATGACGAGTGACGCACGTATGTAAAACAGGTGGCCGATCTCAAATAGCTTTGGCAAAGGGGTAAATTTATCCGAAATCCCGCTTTCTGTCTTTAATACGGTATTTATTCTATCAAGCCTCTGCGCTGGGATTCCATGCATGTATACACATCCATATGCTTTCAACATTAGAGATTTAGATGCTAAGAGGGCATCGTCCAAATGGTTTCCCCAGTGTAACAGTGGAACATTTATAGCTCTATCCTTTGTTTTTTATTTCAAACCATTCTCAAATGAACACAATATTTCTCTAAATCATCGTATGAATTCAATTATTGAGTAAATTAATAAGTGATTGACAATGTATGAGGAATGAGTTATTTGAAACGAGAAAATAAATACTTGTCCAAATATTTTTGAGAATTTTTTTATATTATGCTAGCTATATAAAAGTGGTATCCTTTGGAATTCAAGTATGACAGAAGCATTGGTACCGGTTCATTCATTATTTAAGATTAATGGGCCGTTTTCCATTGAACTTACTGCATGTCTGAACCTTTTAATTATACTTGCAGATATTTATCCCCAGCTGAGGTACAGCGATGACAGAAGAGCTCCCGATGGCACATTTGATTCGCGAGAGGAGGACTTGTCTCGGATGGAACCTCACATTGATAGAGAAGTAAATAGAGGGCAAGATAAACCATACTTTAAGTGTGTTTAAGTCGTCATGAAATAAAAAGAAAATTTATGTCCCATTCGGCTGGGACAAAGCTCAATTTGTGATGTGTACCCAGGAGGATTCTGGGTAAACAGCATCTCGTTATTTGAGTTCTAAAAATGATATCACTAGAAGTTTATGATTATGAAATTTAAAAAAAATTAAGATTTAAGTGAAGGAAGTGCTTCAATTCAATTTAATTCTAGGCAATGAGTGAAGAAAGGCTTCATGTTGCAAAATGATACTGTGATCATTTTGCATCACAGTTTCTTATGTTCGTTCAATTAATGGGTATCAAGAATTAGCGCGTAAACGATACAATTGAGTGAGTTGACAAGGAAGGGAAGTTTCTTACAAAAATCAGGAAATTTGATTATTCTTCTCCTTTATGTGACTTACTTTCGCGTGGCTAAGACCGTGTTTTTTCCTTCTTTCTTTAACAGAAAATGCTTGTAGAGTTGTTGGCCAGGAGATATCCGTACCGCTCACTTCAAGGGAGCAATGCACTCCCGTCAGCAGAGCTGACGGATGACGATCAGGAGGCAAGACTGGAACACCTGGGACGCCTCGGAATCGGCAGACAAGCGGACGCAACAGATCTCCTCCGCGACCTCGTCGCCCGCCACCGAACTCCTGGAGCATCTAGCGGCGCATACTCTTTGAACAAACGAGATCCCTTCGGAATCAATGCACGTGGTTTTCACGACGACGTGTTCTACCGCGACTTCGGATCCTTCAACCCGATGAAGAGGACGGCCCGTAGTGTGGAACCTGAGAATGGGGAGACAGAAATCCAGGGAAGAGAGAACAAGACACATGCAGCTATCTCCAATACCATGGGGTTGGTAACATAATATCACTTTATCTAAAGCTTTGGATCATGGTAGCGTAGTTACATCGATTCCTCATATAATTTTACGCCTGAGTTGAACAAAGGAATGAAAATATTTTTACCTAATCCAGTCAAGACTAGTCCTAACATCAAATATAAAATCAACTAATTAAACATTTCATAGTGCATGCTCTGCAAGGTACATTTCATTTATCCATAAACCAATCATTTCCTTCAAATCTGGATTCTTCCTTGGATTTGAACTTTGAGAAATCAGTAAAATTACCATGAACTATGAAAAGCTGAAGTTAATGGGTCAAAAAGAAAATTTTCTAAAGGATTTTTTTTGTGTTTGAGATCTGTTTATGGAGCATTTATGCTTGTAAAGTTTTCATTCCTAGTCTTTTCACATACATTATTTGCCAGTACCTTTGTTATATGTCTAAATTGTTCGAGTAGAACTCAGGAGAGCAAAGAAAAGTGACTTAGCCAATCTGTAGCAGATTAGCTTAGTCTCCAGATCTCGAATTGTTCCGTCACTGTTCCCATTGGTTACTTCAATGTGGTTATACGTCGATGATACGAGAACAGGAATAATTTTATCATCGTTGCTTGTTATAGCCATTTCCTTATTCTTCCTCGAATTTCTTCAACATTTCAGGACGGATGAACCTCTAGCTCTGCCGAAAACCGAGGAATCGTTCCACAAGAGGTCCAAACGGTCGACTGCAGATGCTACTCCAAAGCCGGTGGTGAGATCCAAGGAAGAAGGAGGACCATCCTCCAAGCGGGAGGAGAGGGCCGCGGACACCAATGAATCTCCATCTGCCACCGAGTTGTCCGCCCTTCCGGCTTCGAAGAGGCGACCGGAGATGGACTCTTCTGGATTCCACGGCGATACCTTCAACAGTGGATTCGGAGACTTCTGGACGATGAAGAGAAACCAAGGAGGTCACGGGCAGGAGGGAAGGTTCATCGACAAGCGGAGACCAGAGATGGATTCTTCCGGATTCCACGGGGACACGTTCAACGGAGGCTTCGGCGATTTCTGGACCATGAAGAGGGGAGCCGGACGCCCTGGGAAGAGGAGGCCCGAAATGGACTCGTCAGGGTTTCACGGCGACACCTTCTCCAGCGGATTCGGGGACTTCTACACCATGAAGAGGATTCCCGCTGGGAGTCCACCCTGGGACACGCTGAGTGAGGGAAAGCGCAGGCCGGAGATGGACTCTTCAGGCTTCCACGGCGACACCTTCAACGGTGGCTTCGGAGATTTCTGGACGATGAAGAGGGGACAAGAGGCTAAGAGGAGACCGGAGATGGATTCTTCGGGGTTCCACGGTGATACGTTCAACAGCGGGTTTGGCGACTTCTGGACGATGAAGAGGAATGTGCAGGCGCGTCCTCTGGTGGAGAAGCGGAGACCTGAGATGGATTCTTCAGGGTTCCATGGCGATACGTTTCACGGTGGGTTCGGGGATTTTTACACCATGAAGCGGGACGGCTACCCTTGGAGGACCGCTGAAGGTGGAGCAAGGGAGAGCTACGAGAAGAGGAGACCCGAGATGGATTCCTCCGGCTTCCACGGTGATACGTTCAACAGCGGCTTCGGAGACTTCTGGACCATGAAGAGAGACCCATCATCTCCCCACGCAAGGACTAGGAGGGACGTCGGGATGATGGAGGCGAAGAGGAGGCCGGAGATGGACGCGTCCGGATTCCACGGCGACACCTTCTCTGGGGGATTCGGGGACTTCTACACTTTGAAGAGGTCGGGAGGTGAAGGGGCGAGGTGGCCGATGGGTAGGATGGAGGCCAAGAGGCGACCGGAGATGGACTCTTCCGGTTTCCACGGGGACACCTTTAACAGCGGATTTGGAGACTTCTGGACCATGAAGAGGGGGCAGGGTTCCCAGGGCCTCTCGTATTTTCGCGGCGCGAAGAGGAGGCCGGAGATGGACTCTTCCGGTTTCCATGGCGACACCTTTAACAGTGGCTTTGGCGACTTCTGGACCATGAAGCGCAGTCACGATATGAGGCCGATGTTCCACTCTAACAAGCGGAGGCCCGAGATGGATTCTTCTGGTTTCCACGGAGATACATTCAACAGCGGGTTCGGAGACTTCTGGACGATGAAAAGGAGTGCTCCGGGAACCGGGTTTGGAAGACATGAGGCTGAAGAAGGCGGTTCTGAAGAGGCGGAAGGAGATTCTAGGGTGTCCTCTCCTGAAGAGGTTGCAGACGTCAATGGAGGCGGTGAGGATAGAGGGAAGACAAGTTCCGGTGAAAAGCTGGACGCGGGTCCCACAGGAGGGTCTCCATCAACCGACGGTGGAAATTCAGATAATAAGTTCGACAGCACGAAGGAATGAACGTTCAATTTTAAGAAAGAGACCAAAGGTGACAGAGGGAAAAGGAAAGTCTTCGTTAAAGTCTTCAAGATGAGTTTTCAGAGGAAATAATCACACATTCCAGCCGTTCAGTATTAAAAAATTAATAATATATAATAAGCATTGTCGGTGAAGTTAAGGAGTCCCTTTCTTCCGTCAATTACCTATTACCACTCTTAAAGGATTGCGCTTAGCCGTTTCCTGTGAGCAAAGTCTTGGAGAATTTCTCGTATTCTGGTCTATTTTCTTAAATTCCTCCTCAAAAATTCAATGAACTATTTACTAAATAATAAGAGAACACCATATAAATTATTATTGTAATTTCATCCCAATTTAAAAAGTGTTGTCGCCTGTATATTTTAGAATACATTAAAGCAAGTTTTCGTTTTACGGAAATAAGATATGTCTCCCTATCTCATTCAATTACCAAGAGTCTACTAATCCAATCCGGAAAATAATTCAATTCAGTGAGAAGACCTAAAACCTAATGCCTGGAACATGATTCCTGCGTCATAACGTGTAGGATATGGTTCTGTCACTCATATTATCCGGTGATTCTGATCTTTTTTCCTGTCTTGCATAAGGTAATAAATGTATGGATACCCTTCTTAAAATTCCTTGATATCTATACTCTTATTGAAACGAAAGAAATATAGCTCGTAACGTACTACCATAAGATAGGTGCCTACTTACGGAGCGACAACATCTGTCTTTACAAGCTATGGGTTTACCCAGTCTATAACTTATTTCACAATGGCAAATTATACAAGGTTATGGCCCTTCACAATTCTTATGTAAAACTTTCAACGATGCCGTTCCTTTCCGAGTTCTTAAAAATAAAATATTTGAGCAATTTAAGCATTTGCCAGAGTATGATATTTTTTATGAGCCTAGCCTTAATGGAATTAGTGCTCAGTGTTTTTTTTTACAATAATCAACGTCATCATTGTTCTTGCAGGTCCCAAGAAAATAACAAGTTTGATCTTTAAATGATGACTTGCGAGCCGTGATTAATGCCGAGTTTGGAAACCATTTCATTTTTGCATTATACAAAGCTGATGATCACCTATCCCATTAGTATTGGTGGCATTTTAACGATTATATGTACATAATTATGCAAAGGCATGTAATTTAAAAGCGGATGATATTCTGTAATGCAACTACAGAAATATTTCGAATATTTTATTAATACTTGTTATTTATCCTTCAATCCATTAAATTACACCCAGCTTACCTCAGAGAATCCAATAAAAAATTGAGAACCTGAGAATTTTTTATTTATTTTCTCGATTTATTAGATGCTAGAATATTGTTAGCCTGGTTGTAAAATTAGCAAGTTCATCGTGAAAGCTTAGACTAAGATAATCTATCACTTAATCGTCAAAAACAATCAATGAAATGAGGCTGGAAGAGGGAGGTGAAAGAAATGTAATTTTTTATAAGATATGTTGAAAAAATAATCTTGTGGCAGATTAAATTCCCTCCTTAGAACTTTAAAATGAAAAAAGCGCAGAACACAATAGCGTATTCTCCTTAAACGCCATCTCATTTGAGGAAAACCTTAAAACCTTTTAAAAATTCTACGACTGAAATTTTCGGAGCTCCGGAATAGAATTTTCTACAGAGCGACTGATTTTAAGAATATAAACAGCAGACAGCCAAATTCGTTAATTTGATTATAAGAAATTTTTTATCAGTTTCAATAAGTGCTCATAAAATAGATAAACTTAAATTAATTATGGCAGACTGAGTTAGACTAAAGTTTAACGGTTATTCCGCGATGAAGTCCTTCCAGAAATGATTTATTATCAAAATCCATTCCTTAATTCAGCTTCTCACCCCATCATTAGGAGACAAATGATGAGTAAAATAGCCATAACTTTCGCCATTCTTTTTTTCGTGGTAGAAGCTTTGCCTTCTTCGTAACCAGCTTACTGTTTAGTCTTGGACTCACCTTATTCTTACTGAAATGCTTACCACAAAGCCATGGTGCTCGTCCTGTGTAAAATAATAACGGTTATAACACTCAGAAGTGATAAGACTGCAGTCTATTGTCATATAAAGGTAAGTAAAATTTTTAAACCCAAGTATTTAGCAGTAAGTAATTTACATAGCATCTAAAAATTAAGTACATTTCTCAGATGTATCAGTGGATGATCGTTAAAATACCCTAAGACGATGGCACGTGATTAAAATTTCAGCAAAAGTTGAATTTCAATAATCGTACTGCACTCTACAGAATCAATTAACCCAAGTGAAGCTATTAATAGTTGAGTTCATAGCACATGGGTGATCCACTAATCCACTTCCACTAATCAATCTTCATTGTTCATGAGTTAGCACTTTTCACTAATTGTGAAATGAAATACATGAGTAGAATGAATCAAAATAATCAATGTATGAAGTGGAAAAGCTCATTCAAATCACCAAGTTAACGCCCAAAATTTTTAAAATAAACAAATTGAACGTGCATATATTATCTCTTTGCAGCATAAAACAATTTTTCCGCAGTGAATATTTTTCAAAAAAGGTTTCGGATTAGGGCGCATACGTTCATGTTTGCTTACTAGTTTTTATAAGTTGCATGCTATAGTACAAACTTTTCTGTGGTGTTTTACGTTTATTGCTTCCCGTCACACCCCGTATGTCCTCTTGCAATGTTTTTGTGGAAGGGTAATGAAATTAATTTAAACGCTGAATTTCCAATGGTTCGTTTCAGGTAAATATATGGAAGCAATTGGCTATTTTTATCAGTCTGTTTTCCTTCTATATTTGAATCAATCGTCCCAATTCCAAAGTACTGATAATTCTCAGGACACACAACTTCACTCTTCAGAATAAAAAATTTTATGGCTGGCAGTTGCATTAACTGGAGGCCGTTCGAAATTTGACCTCGCAAATGCATTAGTTCCGCCACGAAATTTCAAAGCCGTGAGACAATCAACTGTTAACCGAGGCTCGTCAATCGAAGCCGGCAAACGGTCTCCTTCCAAAAGCGTCCTTTGTTGAACGGAGTGAATGAAATCAGACGTTGTTGAATGGTGATCTTAAGACCATTATGCGATGGGTAGGGCCGAAGATAATTTTCCATTGAGACGAAGAGACGTGGAAAAGGAGAAGACTTGAGGCAAGAGTAGAGGGAGAAAATGCCGGACGGTAGCGGGCTCCCGTGTGCCGTGTCGGGGGCAGGGAAAGACTGGGAGGAGGCATTAACGGATGGATGGATGGAGGGGAAAGGGACTTCACCCTCTCGCTGTTATGGGCTTATATAGTATATACGCCCAGAAGAATCTGTGTCCCCTCGCGCTAAATGCGAACATTTACGCTCGGCGTGAAAAATAAAATCGATGAAAAATAACAAATAAAAAATAAACTTTACAGTATTTCAAAATATATGAAACGAAAAGAATTAGCCTTAACTCTAAACCCTAACTCGACGTTTGAAAGTCCTAATCTCGCAAAATGATCGACAAAAGGATGCGGGAACGCTAAAAATGCTTCACCGAAGTCTTCAGCACTGGGAGGAAGATTCTGTCGTTTATCATACGGCAACGAAATGGTTAATAGGGGAGACCACATTTGGGCTTTTGCGCCAATGCTGGTTTCTCGTTGCAATGGACAGAGTTTGAACCTACACATCCATCTTTAAAAAATCTAAGAATGACCTTTGTAATCAGTCACCTGCCCGAATGATTACAACTACTTAAGTGACGAAGTGAGGGAACGCGTGGAACTTTTCTCGATCTCAACCAAAGGAAATGGTGAAAGGGATTTGGTGGTGATAATCCTTTACTTTCTGGAAGAGTATCCATCATATTCCTTGACTGTTTCCGGGGATCACACTCAATCAAGGAGTTATATATAGGATGGAACAATCAAAGCCTTAATCTCGCCGCATTAAAGACGTTACAAAGAGATTACTATTATTATTCATTAATCATTTCGTTTTTCCTGCTTTATTCGATGCACAGTCTAACCATCACATGAGCTAATTGTCCTGTGCCTTCTAGTGTTTAGAAATAAATCTATGATGGAAGTTTTTATAGAACAGTTTATTATTATACTTTAAAACGTGGCACGTTATTTCTCTGCAGTGTAGGAAAACAACGCTAGCTCATTGAGTTACTAACGTATTTATTTACATCATTTTAAGCCAAAAATGATAATGAATGGGCTGTTTTATAACATTTTTATAATCTGTGCTCGTTTTTTCTTATTATTGAATATATCACGTAAATTACGATTTGACCCTTCCCTATCTTTTGGCATTCTTTTTCAAATTAACTTTTTCCTAAATAGCAGAAACAGAATCAACTCTCGAATCACCAACAACAACACTTATGCCTTCTGATTACAGTAAATTATCCGTTGAATGCCTCACAGCTCCAATTTTAAAACTCTGATTCCATGAAACTGTACTTTGAAAAACAAAGAACTTTAGAAAGGTTTACCGTGGGACATGGGCATTATGATGACATAACTCAGCATTGAACTGGTTTCCTAAATGCTATTCGTAAATTGGCAGTAACTGTAAAAGTAAGGGGACAGCTTAAAAATCCTATCTTTAGCTATGCAGTGGTTTAACTCAACTTCCATAGTAATTTGAAAGGAGATACTAAAAATATATAAGAAAACACTTCCTAGATTGAAGATGATTTCCTAGGGAGTCTAAACCCAAGCACAATCACTTGAAACGCGAAGCATGGCATGGTAACTGTGAAAAATTGATATAATTACACCATCCCTCTCGTCCAGCTTAAGATGATTGATGACCTTGCCCTCGCACGAAATTTTCCCATGCCCTTAATACGGCCTCTTTAATGATGAATTAAGGAGGATGACGGATAATGGGATGAAAATATAAGAATAGTGGTGAAAGTAGAAAGCTGAGAAGTGCACCAATCAATTTGATCGCAATTCATCCTCGATTCATCCTGAACCCTTTCAATCAGCCACTTATGACTTCGATCCCTACCATATGTACATGAGAACTTCTGATTTTAGAAATATGTCAACTGAAGAAAAGTAAATTCTTTTTCCTGGGCCTCCTGCAGTTTCCTGAGAAGTTATTTTGGCGTGAAAACTGATTCGTCCTCTTTGATTAATTTCTTATGTATTTGCTATGGACGTCCAAAGAAGCCTCACCCATGTTTAAACCTCTGACTCGAGTCCGTAGGCAAATGTTATACCCACTGGCTAACCTGATTTCCAATGTCAGTCTCTGCAATGTGCGTATAATTAGCTCTTTTGATCGCCTCCTCGAATAACTTCTATAGTAATACTTGGGAGAGATGATCGACAGCTGATATCACTTACGTCACTAAGAATGAGTGGGAAGCATAGGCTAGGCCTAAAAAGAGCAAAGGAAAGGCGTATAGAAACACGGCGTTGTAATTGGCCTGTCCTTCTTAAAAGACGCCAAGTAATGGAGCAACTTAGCAGCTCTCCTCGGGGTGCCTACATAAGGAAACATGTCGACCCGAAAAAATCACCAGCAACACTGTGATTCTAACCTAGGCTCTCCAACCAGTACGCCAGCCGCCATAACAACCCAATTCCCAAATCATATCGCGGCGAGGGAGTGGGCTATGCGATAGTAGGGGGGTGGGGTCGGGTCGGTGGTGTTCTGCAGGGAGCGCGACCCAAAGAGATGAGGGGCAATTGGCCTTCATTGGTCACGAGTTGGATTCAAAACGCGGGTTCAGGAAAGGACGACGCGGGAGAGGATTGTGGGTGACGATAAACGTTGCAGCGTGGGAGGATAGGGAGGACTAGTCAGGATGAGTGAGGGAACGAGGGAAGAGACCGGGGGGGAGGAAGGAAGGTATTAATTTGAACGGAGACAGGAGGGTGGGGAGAGAGAGAGAGAGTGGGAGGGAGAGGAATGGAAGGAGGGGTGAGGACGAGTAAAAGAGTGAAGAGAAAGAGAGGCTATTGTTGCCGGAAGAGGACCGAGCGAAGGATACTTGAAGCGACACAAAAGGACTCGCAGACGTCGAAACCCCAACAATGGACGAGTGGCTGAGGTGAAGAGATACTTCCACAGCCGGCGTAAGGGGAGGGGGCAATCTTTAGAACGGAGTGTTAGAGGGGGTGACGATGAAAAAGGCGCCAAATATTTTGTGGAAACTTCGAGGGA
Organism: Pyrrhosoma nymphula; assembly: GCA_963573305.1. NCBI lineage: Eukaryota > Metazoa > Arthropoda > Insecta > Odonata > Coenagrionidae > Pyrrhosoma > Pyrrhosoma nymphula. Next base: position 68,975,178 of record OY754327.1, on the reverse strand, counting down.
AGTGGTGATCGAATACACTTACCATTCTTCCATTGCCATTCTTCTCTCGAACTTCCTCTTAAAATGGAGTTTTCTCATGGCGAAGTACAATTCATTATCGTTTGGCATCGCTAAAATTTTAATTCCATGTGGTTACATGAATTTAATTTAATTGAACTGAGTGTGATGCAAAAGTTGCTACTAGTTTATCTTATCTCACCAGTTTAAATATCAGTCAAAATCAGAGATGACTCAGAGGCACAAACATAAATTGCCACCTCAAGATATAGCCAATTAGAGTTCTTGCAGGTGCAAGGATTTATATATTTTAGGTCTATTCCATCTCCTAATACGGCTAAAATTTTACTCTATTGAATGAAAGCATAAAAACCTGCCTCCTTTGCTATAGATGTGCTTGATACTACCAAGGTGCGTTTGTAGAATCTGAATTAATTTCTTATTTTCACAGCTGAATTTTAAGTATTTTGGCAATATTTTTGGCACTGTATTAAAGTTAGTTTACGTAATTATTAACTGCAGTTTACGTAATTAATGACTAATATGCTAAAATTTGCACAAAAGTTGAAAGTAAGATACAATTTTAGATACACATATACATAAAACTATTCTGCTACTTGGATAACCACTGCGCGTTCTCATTTACAAATATTTTTAATAATATGGTAATTCGTGTAAGAGATTGAAAATAAAACAGATGCTTTAGTCTCAAGATAATTAATTTGGTAAATAGTTTCATTGTTCACGTCAACATTCGTCTCAATGAATTTCATGATATCATTTTAAAAGTTTTGAATATTCCATATGATTTACGTATACAACGGATGAAGAAGGTACTTGACATCTACAGGGAGAAAATATAAGGGTAATTCCATTAATACGTAACTATCACAACTATGAGCCATCAGGAGAATTGGCCTCAAGCCAGAGAGAGTAGATCGTCCTTCTTCAGAAATGAAATACAAGCGGTCCAGGTAAAAAGATTGAAGAGATGAAGGACTAAAATACCTCTGAAAAATGATGAAGAGAAATTTGCATACTCAGTTGCGTAAGCCAGTGAGCACAGTATGGGAGGCAGACACTCACGCTGGCTTATATTCCTCATATACATTAGCTACCTAGCACTATACATAGCAGTAAGCAGGAAGTGGGTTAATGGTGCGGCTCACCGCAGACAATGAGCGATGAGAGTGAGTGGGCGGCTCTTCCGTCGTTCGACGTGGCGTCGAGGACGAAGAACTGTGCGTTAAGAGGCAACACTGGGTAAGCCTAACCACGCAACCAGCGGATACTGGCGTGGAGCGAACTGTTTTCGATGGCGCGTGGCAACCACAGGCGAATCCATTTCGGGGAGTCTAAAGCTCCCCATTCCGCCGGAAGAATTCTGAAACTTATGGACTCCACTGATAACTCCAACATTCTATAGATTTATTTGTTGAGAGAGCAAGAATGTACGATGAAGAGGCAAACAACTGATAGTGAGTGACGTATACTTTCGTTGGGAGGGAATCAAAGAGATTTCCCAAAAAAAACCTTTTTTAAACCACTCCGGACACATCATACTAACTCTTTCTCACAGTGACAAAATTACCGTCATTTGAAAGTAAAACACGTTCATCCGACACTTTGTGGTATTCCATCACTAAAATTTATTTTCAGCTGAAAACTTTTACAAATTATTTCCTGTGGTTTCAAATATTTTCCACCTGAAAATAAATGTTATAGATAATTAAATAGTAGAATTATCAGTGATTCGAATTATTCTCCCCCTCCAATCCGAGGCTAAATGTTTAGGTTCACGGCTGACGGCGACTGCTCTGAAGAACTTTGAAACCGTTCAGACTTGCGGGCATGAAAAAAACATGACGTCGAAAGTTTTAATTTACCAATCAGAACTACATATTATATCCTATTCATGCAAACTCTAAAGCTATTATACTAATGAAACAACTAGGTGTGATTCATTTCAATATAATGGAGGGTCAATTTTTTATTTCAGTTGTCCTCTTTCTTTGTTTTATTACTCCTTCCAGCCTCCTTGTACCTGAGGGTCAAGTTCCAATTTCATCTGCTTTCTTCCTTGATAGTACCACTCCTTCCATCATAAAAGTGCCCAAATGCTTGCGTCTTGTTTTTCAATAGCAAGTAATTATATGCAGCCCCACTGAAACATTTACAGCCGACGCACACATTTTCAGCCCCTGAAACCCGGTCCACGAAAATCACACAAATCAAAGATGAAAGGAAGCATGAAATCGCTAGTGTCAGAGTTTCACGATATCCTCTGCTCTTAAATGAATATTTCCATATCACTCGTTAAGAGAACCTTTCCCATATGCTAAGAGAAAGAGATTACCATATTCTTAGGGCTGAATGTTGCCAAATATTTAGTGCTCATAAAACTGACGACCACGGTACCAATCTTATCCACGGTACTGGTAAAACCATATACATCTATCGTTTCCTCCATGTAACTTATCGTTCTAAATGTTTGTTACTACCCTTCTACAAGTTAAGCACATTCTGAAATTAAACCATCCCATATCTTGAATCATGCGTCTAAAGCTTAACCGCCAGTTCTGCAATACCTCACACAACCAACACTTTCACATCAGTCTTCGTGACCGCTCTCATCGGGCATCGCAGGCCAAGCGCTAACGAGCTCAAATTGGCTGAGTGTATCCCATCTAGCTCGCCCATGAAGATTGCCTCTCTCGAAACCCACACATGCACTCATTAGCACGGAAGATCAATAAGCTCTCAAGTTTATTATTTGCTAAGCGTTGTTTTCTGTGACGTAACTCTGTATTTGTGACTTTGACTACTTGAGTGCCTTCTGAAATCTCGTAAATAGCTCACAGAAATAGCATTATGTATTTTCTACTATTTGATCTAAAAAATCAACCCTTGGTTCTGAAATCATCCCCCTTTCAATTATCATGGGAATGGAATCTACAGGTAGTAGACATGCCGAACGTATAATATGTCTCTCTATTGCTAACAATGTTAAAATGTTATGCAATTTTTTAGCTTGACATCTTCACCTATGTCTCTAAAAATACTACCAGTGTAGCCATATTATTTAAATCAATCTGAAGTAGAGTATGGGACCTCATTTATACCCCAAGTAAAGGACATTTTTAGCAGTTGTCCACGAAAATATGCATATAAAAAGTATGAACACAAGCAACACAGCTCAAGAACACAACAAGAAGGCAAAATATATTCAAATTGATAAAATTTTCCTATCTGGCTGGAATGAAAATAATGTAACACTTTAAAGCATTTCGGATTGACGTGACTGGACTGGTGGTGCACACGTAACTAGTGAGTGAAATGGAGGAATAAAATAATCTGTTCACATGTCAGAAAAGAAGGCGAAACCGTTTTAACCCATGCTGTTCGACAATATACAGCCTTCAATCGCCCCCCGTGTATTTAAAGAGATTGGGTTGCCCAAGAGAGGATGCAGTGCAGGCAGTTGAGCGCGGGCTCTCGGGTCGTCCGCATGCCCTCCCGTGGGGCACTTGGAACGCCGCCTCCGCCGCCTGACGGTCTGCCGTCCTCCCGAAGACACCACCACGACTGCAGGAAAAAGCAGGCACAACACACGAGCCAAAATAACGCCCGCGGACGGCTTCCGTTCCTCGCCGCCAGGCGGAGCGGAGGACGGGAGCGAATCTCGCCGCGCCTGCCTAACCTGTTGTTACCCCGGCACCTGTAAGACCCGCTGGGTATTCCGGAAGCCAAGCGAGGGAATCCACTCATCCAAGGTTTCCGACAACAGGTGGGATCGAGGGCCGGAGACCGCCGTCGACATGCCTCCCTCCCTCCGAAAACCGTTTCGGACGCTCGCCGGGGCCCTGAGGAAGCGGCTGGGCAAACGCAGGGAGCAGGGTGTGCCTCCCTCGACCGGAGGCCAGCTGTTCGACTGCTTCCTCTTCATAACCTCGCCATGAGTACCCGCAAATTTGTTCGACCTCGCTTTCCTTTCACCGTAGTGTCTTCGAAGAGGAGGATCGTGTGGCAGTGCGCTGAATAGATTCCAAAAAATGAAGACATCTTGGTTCAGGGTTAGATATCTTAAATGTCCTTCATTCATACATAAAAATTGAAATATGGTACGCACGTGCATTGAAAAAACGATTGGAATTGGGGAAATTTTTAACCTGAGTGATACGGACATGGAGATTTATCAGTGAAAAGTGAAATTGAAATGTCAAAGTGATAGTGATTAATATACTTTGGAATGTGTGAACGAGATCAACGCTGTTCTATCATGTTGATAAGGAATGAGTATTTCACTAAAAGGTGTCTTGAATAGTAGCATGTTCAACAAGCTGAGGCTTCCAATCCAGAAGAAAATTGAACCCAGCGGTGAGATGTAAAAATATGCTGCAACTCCAAATCCACTTGAATCACTGAGCAAGAGAGTTAAGTGCAGGCATATCCATCTTCCCCTTTCTGCTCGATATCACTGTGATACGTGGGATTATAAAAAATGTTAAAAACACTATGAAACAAAATTTCACTCCTACTGTTTTTTAGTCACTGGACTATATTTATCTGAATTTAACTCAATAAACGTAATGTAAGAGACAAAGGTGAATCATTAAATCCCATAATTCCTACAAGTCTATTATAAAAAGGATAAAATAAATAAAAGAAATAAGATCAGGTTTGACATGGTGGAATTCCATTTTATAACGAAAAAATAAAACTTTTACAATCCAAAATTGTCGATATAAAAAGGATGATTATTTTACGAAATCAATAGTTTAGTGTTTGCCTTTAAAAAAACGATTTAAAAATTCTGTCCGAAGGAAGTAGCTGATGTGAACGCGACTTGAATTGTATGCAAGGATACCGTGAATTTTGTGTCTTACATCATATTTTGAACTCGCTCTCGTTGAACTTTGAGATAGGTGCATTTAATAGATAAGACAATATGAGATCCAGTGAAAGAGGAAGACAGAGAGAGGAAGCCTTTAAGGTAGATAAGAGGACATAAAAAGTATGTGAAGATGTATTATGAGGTACGAAATGCCAAGCTAGAAGAGCTAAGGACGGAAGAAGAAGGTAAATAACAGCTTTGGCAATATGGAGAAGAGGAAGGAACTATAAATAGTATGAAAGAAGAGGTGAAATGGAGAAATGTGGAAGACGTACAGATCTATACTAAAAATGGGTATGAGCGCCGAAGCTCTAATAACGACCGAGGTGTTGTGCAGAAGTTTACTGGGCCCACTCTAAATACATCATCCAAGCAGAAGATTTGATCATTCATTCCTCCATTTACCATAAATTAAAGGAATTATAAATGCGCAAAGCATTTTATTAAAAAGAAAGCATGGCCCTGATTTCCAATCTGATTGGCTTCAAACGAATGTTTGTCGATGAATAACTGTTACTTATACCACTTTTAATAACCACTTATACCACCTTTAATAAAAGTGGTATTAGTAACAGTTATTCATTGACAAACATTATAATGGAATACCACAAAGTTAATGATGAACTAGTGAATTTCAAACAAATGATTCACTGGGCGATAGCTTCTCTAAAATTGATGCACGCAACATATAGCTGGTGAATTTAAGTGTATACAAAGGATATATGTGATTCAAAGTGGATAACACGAAGTGAAATAATATGAGATTCTTAAATGCGGAAGGGCTGAGACTGGTTTGATGAGAATGAAAGTTGCGATTCAAGTAAGGTTACAGCTGCTGTAAGAGCTTATTTTCTTAAATAGCTGAATATGTAAAGTTAATTTACTTTCATCCTCAGCCTCTCATTTCGCTTGTTGCGTGGAATTCAAATCGGGACATATTAAACGTCGGCTTGGACTAATTGCATATGGTAGGCGTTAAGCTAGTGGGAGGAGAGTTTGGGTAAGGACTTAAGAGCTCCCGGGTTATAACCAAAGTGGAGCCTCGTAGAAAGCTTCAAGCAAATATCCAGCGAATTCCAGAGGGCAGAATAAAAATTAAAAACTTTCAAGAAAATTACAAGTGGTCTATGGAAAAGAATCTATCTCTCCCTCAACCCTGAATGTGTAAATATTTTCGGCTTTTGGTAGTGGTAGATGTGTAAGTGACCAGCACCACAGGCCATTGGGGATCGTCGGGTAGGTTGATGAGAGAAAGAGTTACTTGGGGAATTAAGTAAGAGTGGAGAAAAACTTAGCGTTGGCGTATGCTTCCTTTTTTAACAGAAGACGACAATAGAACCTCAGTTTTACGTCCGATCTGACGGACGGAGTACTTCACCTGAGGGCCCTTCCACGTAGCACATGACAATCGGGTAGGGAACCGGATTCCACAGAAAAAATCTCCGCCACTCCCGGAAGTCGAATCCGTAAGTACTCTAAGGATAATATGGCATTATTGTAACCACACCACCAACCTAGGTCACGATCACGGTTCCCCATACCACGTTCGCTCGCGTTGTCGTTATTTTTCAATTGCAACCGAAAAAATTATCATCATTCTTCAAGTTTTGTCAAGTGCTTTCAATCACTAGTTTTTAAAGATGGAGTGCGTTCTTAGGATAGTATCTCTGAGCATTGCCCCTTCAGAGTGGTTTGCGTTTTCGGTAAAGATGATGCGAACGTGAAAGAAGGAACCGTGATCCCACCCCCGATCCCCTGATAAAAATCATTCTCGATGGCGTTTGCTCAATTGCAAGCTGGATTTCTGATCATGATTACGATAGAGCGATTCCACACAAACTCAACCAGATGCACTACCTATGCACTAGTGGCTCGACTATCTTCGATTATTACGATTTTTGGTGAAAAGGAAGAATATAATAACAAGAAATTTCGATAAATTTTAGCCTTTAATTATAATAAATGTCAATGTTATGACGCTTCGAGTTAGCGCAAAATGGCGCGCCGCAGCTCCGGACTGTAATTCCAATAAATGTCGATCTAATCGTCACTTTTCAAATATAATCACACTTTCGTAAAAAAATACCACAACCTGAGTTTTTGTTTAACAATTGGCTACAAAGACATATATTCCGATCTTTTAGCTGTAACACTCTTCACTTTTCCGGATTTTTTATTTTGACCCATGTTAAGGGCCTAATAACTCCTTAATTAATTCTTAAAAAGAGCCAGGATCAATTATGTCCAACAGTCATGCCACGTACGTGGACAACATAAGCTTTTCTTGACTAATCACATCTTAAGTGAGTGTCCCTTGATTTTTTCCTTATTTGAGCCAAATCAAGTGATGCGATATTTTTCGTGGAGGCTATTTTCAAGAACCTGGTAGTTAGTATTTGAAGAAAATCTCAGCACAGGAGCCACGATGCACCCGTAGTGTGTCCGTTTAACGCAACACGTTGAGATATCAACTCTGCCCTCAGCTAACAAAAACATTTCGAGTTGATCACTACACTATCGAGGTGAGAACGAAACAATTTAAAAACGCATGCCCCGAGTGATGATTCATGCCCAAACTTCGTTTCCGGAGAGCGAGAAGCAACCATAAGAACGTGTGACTCCAAGCGTGTCCGAGTCCGAAGGTGGGCAGGCAGGCTTTCCCCGCCCGCTGTCATCACCACAAGGGTCTAACAGCGCCAACAATGACGACCTCCCCCCTCTTACGTCCCGTCCAGCAGCCTTCATTAATGCGAAGGGCGTGTGAGAGTTAGTGTCGCCGGAGGAGTGTCTCCTTTGCCTCCTCGTCTCCACCACATTCTCACATTCTACCCCCTTTCTCCTCCTCGAGAACCCTTCTCTCCATCCTTATCCCGCTTCCGTCCTCCTCCCCAGACTCCCCCCTCCCCATCCCACCCTCCTCACGTCCCCAATCCTTTCCCCTGGTCTTCTCCCTCTCGCGAGGCGAAGGCGCCATTACTCATCTACCGCCTTAAAGTAATTTATGGGAAAGAAAATTGAAGACTCAAGTACCAATGTTTCCACAGCCTACACGCCCCGAATGTTAAAGTGCTCTCATTAATTACGCGTTAACTAGTCGACGGGAATTTAAATCGCCACTTTTAATTGATATCCCGTGATCAAACATGTGTTCACGCTACGCGACGACTTAAATTCATTAAGAAAACGGTCGCTGAAATTCATACGGCTCGTTTTCTTCAAAGGGAAACTCCGGCAAGCATATAAAAAAATGTAATTTATTTCTAAGTGAAAAGTTTGCTCAGCGGATGGAATCAGAAACTTTTATGCTGTGATAGGCGAGAGCATTAAGCTCTAAACGTCTACTACGCTTATACTTCATGAGCGTCAGTGGCAGTCTATAACCTTAAATCGAAATAACGAGGCGGAACTCAATAAATATGAAAGTAAGAAATTCCACAGGTAAGAACCGTCGTAAAGGAAAGGATTTCAATGGATATAAATGTTGCTAAATAGACAAAAACAAAGAGACGGGAAAAAGAAAAGATACACTCTTCATCGCCACTGAGTGTGTCCATTGCCTTCGTGGTGTGCACAATGATGGGCGGGTGAGGAGAAATAGAGCCGCCTTCCTATTTCTATAATGAATTCAATATCAAAATTGCACAACGTTAACACATTTTTTGCACAGATAATTGATTTTAATTTTCCGCTACTAAAGAAGAAAGATCTTTCAAATCCTTTAATTTGAATTTACCACCATTACTCAAGCTGTCTGACAGCCCACTTGGTATAGCGTTTGGCTACTTATTGAAGGGCACTTATTCAAATCCTGGTGGAGAATACTCTGACACCCCATAAAAACTTCTCGTGGGTCATTTTTATGAGAACCGGAACATCATGGAAAACCACACGTGACCCCGTGAAAGGTATCGACATCCCATATCCTGTATTGGTACAAACTTCATTGCAATCAGATGGTAGAGTACTTAAATGAATGAATATCAGGCAAAACTTTAATGCTACTATTTCTTAACTCAAAATTTAAGTAAAATTCGCAGTTTACCGAGTTTTACTTATTTTCCGACCCAGGTTTCAACTTTTACTCAGTAAATTTCATGGTGGTTATGTCCACCGAAGTGAAGCGAATACATAGGCGCAGGATGAGGGAGGGAACGGGGTTGAAAGAAGTGTGGGGAAAGAGCGAATAGTAAGGTGGGGCAAGGGGTGTAATCAGACCCACGTCAGTCAAAATTCCGGAAGTAAATGGATTCTACAGGCTACAAGGATAGATAGGGTCGACGTGGTTACCTCGGGGGCCTTCCGTAAAAAGTAGGGTGATGCCAACGCCAAATCTCTCTCCACTCTTCCTCCCTTTCCCAAATACTCATATACCAGAGATGGGCAACCCTAGGCACGCGTGCCAAACGTGGCCCGCCGATAACTCATTTCTGGCACGCGAAACAAGTCCTTGCCAAATTTATTTTCAATTTTTAGGGGACACCTTTTAGGGGCGGGGACAGTCCCAGCGTGCGCAGGTCAGCCTAATTCTGAAAAAACGAAGTCAATATTTCATTAGGCTATGAAAGCGACTGGGCCCAGCGGGAGCGGTCGGCTGGCTATCTTTTTTTCTATCATTATATACTATATTTTCTTTTTTACATCATTTATACGGGGTTTAAAATCAGAAAGATATATCTATAATAATATTTCACTGTGTTTTAGTCGGTATAACTGTGAAAAATAATGATTTATTAATCGAAAAAAATAACAGTTAGCGTTAACTTTTTCTTTTGATGCAGATGATAGTCTTTAAATTGTGTGAATATGTATGACAGTTGCAGTTATACTTAAAAGATAATAAAATATCCACAAAAACCTTTTCGTAAAAACTTGTCATAATTTTTTTCATTCAGTCAGTTTTACATGATTTACATAATCACTTACAAAATCAAATATCAAAATATCAAATAATATGTTCTCAAAAAGTTTTGATAGGCACGTGGAAAATTTTTTGTCAGAGATTTGGCCGATTTTGGCGCGCACACTCAAAAAGCTTGTCCACGCCTGTCCTATGCCAATTAGAACCAAGCAAGTTATCCTCAATAGGAAAAATAACATGATCTGACGGTCGCCTCCCCTAATTACAACTACCACTTCCAATTGCTTTAGCGCCTACTATGGAATGATTAATTCACACTTCTTGAAAAAAAAACTTTGAATTCTTAATTTAATAGCATGAATACCTATAAACATAGAGTGAAGAATGGTACTGCGTACATTAATATTCCATAAATTCCGTATCGGCACTGTATGTAGTGCTAGTAAAGGATGCCAGTTGCGAAAAAGAAGCAATGGAATATATGTTGCTTTAAAAGAAAAGAGTTAATATGCAGTTCGATATAATAATAAGAACTTAGAAGTAGCAATTTTCCGCAGATAAATATTTTAATTCGACCCGGGTTTCGATGCACTGCACCATCATCAGGTGATGATGATGCAGTGCACCGAAACCCGGGTCGAATTAAAATATATATCTGTGGAAAATTGCTCCTTCTAAGTTCTTATTATGTTCATATTCCACAACATCTCACCTGATTCAAGGAGGATTCGGAGGATCATCTCGCCTGATGATCCTCCCTTTTTGTCAGTTCGATATAACTATGCGATTAGATAGAAGCCTATTCCTGAGCATAAGGGGAAGATAGTATTCTTACAAAAATAGTGAAATTTATCATGTGGAACATGAATCAAGACCCTGCCAGAATATCTTGTTTTAAAGTGTGGGGTGAACCAAAGAAGATAGAAGATTAATCACCAGCTCTTAATCTGAAATGAATAGGCTGAGTCTCTTTTTTCCTTACAATCGTGTTTTTTAAATCGGAATCCAAACTTACAGAAATAAACATATTCGACTTGTGGCGCTCTTTATTATTTTATCTTCCTGGTAAATCAGAATAGTTGTTTTAAAACAAATTTTCGATGGGGTTCCAGGACCCCCTTGACTCCTCCTTATTCCGATCCTGGCGGAAGAAACCCACGATTGACGCGGATTCCATTCATGCGTCTCTAGAATAGCGCGAAAACTTGTTTGCAAATGATACATGGTACAATTGAACGCGGGAAAAAGATTTTTGGGGCCGCTGAGCATCCCATCCCGGGAATAATTTCATCGAAAAAGCCTCCTTGTCTCCAGAAATAAAAGATATGCTGGTTGATAATGTAAGGACCGTGTGCTTTGAATGAATGATTTCCCGCAGGAAGTTAACCAATGCTATCGTTTAAGTGCATGCGCGCTCGCATCTTCACGCGGAAAATCTACAATCATAATGCACCACGCAATTCAAATTAGCGAGGTTCCTAGTACGGCTATATTTTGGATCCTTTAGCTTTTGGAAATAAAATTGCCTAATGCGATGTTTTTTATATACAATAAATGGAAAATTGACGGTGATTACATATAAATATCATAAGTAATTAACAAAACTACTCCTATTTAGTGACCTTATGACAGCTAACACGGGGTCTCCCGACCGTGTTAAGTTATGACGGCAGGAAAGCACTTATGACGGCTACGACATCTACAGAATTGCTCCTCTGACGAATCCGTCATAGCTAAGACGGAACCGCTATAAGTCCTGTGTTATGACGCCGATGACATTTACAGAATCGACCTGCACAGAAGAGTAGAATTTGTAAATATCACTCTGTACGTGCCTCTCACGTATTGTACAATATGAAAGAACTTTGAAAAACCTCTGCACGCGTAATTCAAATACTATGGGAGATTCTGTATGGAAAAATAATAACGATTTCCTCATTTTAAAATTAAATCATATTTTAATTACTTAATGCACACAAAATAGCGCAGGTTAAGATAAGTGGAAGTAAGTTTTGAATACCATTCATTTTGAGACTTCTAATCATGAACAAAAAGTATGATACCACAGTAAAGAATTTCCACATTCTTCTGGTTTTGATTAAGAAAATTGATTTAGCCTTTACTTATTACCATGTCAAACTTATGAAAGTAATTGATGCACAGAGAAATCAACCCATAACATTACGCTCTCTTCAAGTCATAGCATCCTAAAACATAGGCAGCACTGTAACTCATTGTTTTGACGAAATAATTACTGATCTATAAACATTTATCCCTCCCAAACATATTTTCAAAACAACTATGAAGTAGCCTTTATTCCATTTCCATTATGACATTTTAACTTCAAACAAAAGCGAGTTACATTTGAGTTAAGGTTTTCTATATGGTAAAAGTTGGATTGTCTTCATATTTTATAACCTTTTCAGTGGTTTGCCTTGAAACATTCCACGGTCTCCTTTCAGGTATTTTTCATTACATCCCAGAAGTTCTGCATCCCCCATTTGGTTTCTAATATGAGCACAAATTTGAAAACCTGCCCAAAGACATATGACTTGGTAACACTGGTAATACCCCAAGTTTTCATTGATGCTGTAATTACTAGTGAACAAACTTTACTTTAATTAGAAGCCATCATCATGTCATCAGCCAGAAGCATACTCACGATGCAATCTAGAGAGATGCAGCTCATTTTAGATTGGGGAGGGGGGGAGATGCAGTGGTAAGGTGAAACACGACATGTACTTTATACTAAATAAAAATCAAGATTCTGGAAAAAAAACTGCTGGGCTGTTAGCCATACCTGCACCAACGTAAAATACCATCTGATGCAATTCTTTAAAAATCACTTTATTCTCTTTACATTCTTAGGTTTTATTTTTGAGCTTCTAGGGAATATAGCCCCCTCCCCCCTTTCTGCATAGGCCCATATCATCAACCCCAGCATTGGTCTGCTGCAACCCTCCTCTGAATTCATTTTTTAGTTTAGAGTGGCTAGGAGTAGCATACGTTGATGACCAAATGATGATTTAAGGTGCCCAGTAAAACATTAAAGGTGAACACAAGTCATTATTCATAAAGTATTTTCTCAATGCATGTATACCCTTTGGTATATCATAATCTGAAATTTTAGATGACTGATGCTTATTCTTCTTGCCGTGGAAAGTGGGGCCAGTTCATAGGGAATGAACTCTTCCAAGGGTAAATACCTTCTAATTCTTCTAAAAAGGTAGTTGAAATGAATAATCACCAATGTACCTGCATGATATATCAAAGAAATAAAAAATAAATGAAATGTACTGGTCTGAAGATTGGACAGGTATTTAAAGAAAGCTTTTGTCCAAGTTCATAGACTAAAAGATAGTAATAATGTGAATACTGACCAGGTACTATCATTTCCAGTTATATAAAGTGCCTGAACTTATCTTTCGTATCCAAAGAGCCCTCTAAAATAACTCATTTCTTTCTTTAGCCTGTGGATACATTCTACCCCTCTTCATTTTATCCCACTCATGAAGCCTTGGAATTTTCTAGAAAGCTTCTTTCTTACCTTTACAGTCTTACCTAACATCCTCCCTTTCATCATGGCCTTACCCTTCATTACCAGTTCACTTTACTTGCTATGCCTCCTCCTAATCTCTCCCAGCAGTTTCCTCTCCTCATACACCATGCCTGAGCACTTTCTGGTTCTTCTTCCTTTCCATCAATTGCATTTTCTTCATTACCCTCTACTTACAATTGTAATACCTTCAATCTGCAACCATCCTTTTGCCTCAATGCCCAGTTCTTTTCACCATAGAACACAAAACTCCACATTAGAATCCTCACCAGTCTTTTCTTTACACCCTTCCATGAGGTCCCAGGCATTAGTTCTCTTCAATAGCGAATGTCTCCCTGATGCAATTATTCTCTTAATATCCTTGCTACTATGACCATTTGCCTCACTTTCTTTATCCTAGAAATCTCATTGCTGTAGATATGTTACCACCGATTTTTATATTTTGTTTCTTGCTCTGATTTTCTGATGCATTCGCCACTGACTGCAACCCTTTGGATGGCTTGCTAACTAAAGCCTGGTTGGTTGTAAGTGAATCTCACTGACTTAATCAACTGCCACCACCCCAACTTTTAATTAGTACATCTAGCTCTCCCCATGCCTATTTTACCAATTTCTCATCATAAATGTTAAAGTCCACAATGTGCAACCTTGCCTACTCCTGGATCTGTAACTGCCCACCTTTTCTCCATTCACCACCGTCACTTGCATGGTTTAAGTCATGTACACATTTAGAATGAGTTTTCCATTTGTCCTATCTAATCCTATTTTCATCAGTATCTCCTTCCACTTTTTCCTTTCCCCCAATCAATCACCTTTCTGAAATTGGTATTACATGCAAAAATGTCAAGATCATACTGCAGGTTCTTTTCAAATGTGCTTTCATTACTGCAATCCCCTCTCATGTTGTATTCCTCTACTAAAGCTGAACTGTTTTTCACTTGAGTAGTTGTTTAACCTGCCCTAAATCCCACCAATAATGATGCTAAGGACCACTTTTGCCATGCATAAAATTACCATATTTGACACCATATTAGAAACATTGGCATAAGAGATGCACCTCCATTGCAGTGAGATATATCCAGGAAAATAATTATACAGTTCATGCCAAAGCATAGCATTCTCAGTAGTAGAATTTTGTAAACAATCAGCACCACCAAGCAAGATGAACCCAGAATGCATATTTCCCTATGATCATGAGCTCTTACAAATTAAGGCATTTCAATATAGTGCTCTTACCTTCTTCAATATGTTAGATGCAGACAAAACTATTTATGTATATAAACCCTAGTACTGGTCATAATAATAATATTGGTTTAAGTAATAACAATCATTGTCATTTGGGTATTCCACCAGCTGATTGGTAGGTTTTCAAACAGTCCTTAGAATAACATCGCAATTTCTGGAACATCATCTCACATTCCTTCCTACAGATGGCTCACCATCAGGTCTCTCTTAAATTCCTCATACCCAGTCTACCTCTCCTTATGTCACCCAATGCTATTTCTATCCTCTTCCATGTCTCCCCTGTGTTCTCCCCTCTATCACCCTTTTCAACATGCCCTTTCCTCTCAAAACGTCCTCTATCCTTTTTTTTGCCTTTTTAAAACCTCTGGTACTAACTTTCTTCCCTCTCCCACCATATCTAAAACCTCCTCATTTGTCTCCCAAACCACCCAACCTACTCCAAACCCATATCTCAAATGCCTCCAGTCCACATACATCCTCCCTCCAAAATGACCAAGTTTCCAACCCACAAAGCATCATGCTCCATATTAGAGTTTTCACTATCCTTTTCATTATGTCTCTTCTCAGACCTCCCCTTATCAATTACATTCTTTGGAAATACTTCTTTGGCCAGGGCAATTCTAATAATAATGATATAATAATTTTTTAATATTTATTATATTTTATTATGTATATATAATATAATATAAAAAAATTAAATCATAATTAGATATAATATTATTATAATTTAAAATTTAATAAATAATATAATAATAAATTCCACCCACTGACTCCTCGCCAGAATCTTCACGTCCTTTCTAAATGGTAGAGAACCAATTCCACCTTGACTGGCTGAGGGACGCACGGTTCTGATACCTAAGAAGGGAGACTTGTCCAATCTAAAGAACTACCGCCCCATAACCTGCCTCAACACTGTATATAAGGCGTTTACCTCGATCTTGAGTGAGCTTATCCACCACCACGTCCAGCCTGTGTGGGAGGAGGTGTACGAGCAGAGGGGCTCAAAGCTGGGAATCTTGGGATGCAAGGACAACCTGCTCATTGATAGGTGCATATGCCAGAATGCCATCCGGCATAAGCGAAACCTATCAATGGCCTGGGTGGACTACAAAAAGGCTTATGACACCACTTCACATGAGCTTTTGATCGCCATGCTGAAGTTGATGAAAGTCCACCCAGAGGTAGTGTCCTGCATCCAACGCCTGTTACCACTCTGGAAAACGCGCTTTGTTCTGACCTCAGGAAAGCGGTCAGTTTCCACCGAGTTGGTAACATACCACCAAGGTTTTTCAAGGTAACAGCTTGAGCCCCTTACTGTTTTGTATTTCCCTCCTACCCCTGTCCCTGAGGCTGCGACAAGGTAGAGGATACATGTGCGGTGTTCCAGGTGACAGGAAGCATGTCACCCATTTGTTCTACATGGATGATCTGAAGCTTTATGCTTCTAATGCAATTGACCTTTGTACTGCCCTGGACACCGTACTGGAATACAGTGAGGCTATAGGAATGGAGTTTGGATTGGACAAGTGTACATCCATCCACCTGGCGAGAGGAAGATTTTCGGAGATCAATGAAGACGTGCAACTCGTTGATGGGAGCATCATTCGTCACCTAGAGGACGATGATAGCTATGAATACCTCAGCGTTCCCCAACGCCGAATGCAGGAGGTTGCAGCAATGAAGGAAAGGCTCACCGCAAAATACAGGCAGACTCTCAGGAACATCTGGAGTTCTGAGCTGTCAGGCAAGAACAAGGTTCTTGCCACGAACATGTTCGCGGTTCCTACACTGCTGTATACCTTCGGATGCATGAAGTGGAACGTCAACGAGTTGCAGAACCTCGATAGGGGAACGAGGAAGATGATGACCATCTATAGAAGTCTTCGTCCGAAATCTTCTGTCGCCAGATTGTATCTCCCTCGCAATGTAGGTGGTAGAGGACTATTGAGTCTGGAGTGTCTCCACAACAGAGTTGTCCTGGGTACAGCTTGCCGAGTGTTGAAAATCAGGGACCCCCTGCTCAATCTCGTGAGAGAGAATGAGAGTGCGGGAGCAGGGGCGTTTCTCTTCCAGGCGGCAAAGAGAGCAGCGGACGAAACCGGTCTCGACTTCGACCCGTCATCCAACGGAAGCGACAATGACACTACCATCTCGTCATTGAAGGAAGACATCCTCAAGCTCGAAATGAAAAAAAAAAAAAAAATTGCTGAGCAGAAGACCTTGCTCAAGGCGCATACCGATAAGCCCATGCATGGATGTTTCTACCGAAACATCGAAAAGCATGGGTTATCGAAGGGGCTGAGGTTTGCCTTTCTACGCTCTGCCTGTCTAAAGTCAGAGGCCGAGGGTTTTGTACTCATGTGCCAGGATGGAGTCATAAACACACTCGTGTACCGCCGCATTACATTCAAGGCGGAGGTCACGGACACGAGATGCAGGGCGTGCCGAGCCCAGCCGGAGACTTTGGGTCACCTCCTCTCCAGCTGTAGTTATTACGCCAGGTCAGCGTATTTAGCTCGGCACAACGCGGCCCTGTGGGTGTTATACTTTCACCTTCGACACCATTATGGCATCGACGAAACACCTATACTGCCCTATGCCCCTGGAGATATTGAGTCCATCGTGGAGAACAATAAATGCACGATCTGGTGGAATTACTCTTTCTCCACCACCAGGGAGTTGGTGGCGACCAAGCCTGATATCATTCTCCTCGACCTCCTCACACACTCCATGTTTGTGATCGAGTTTTCGGCTCCGGCTGAAACTAACATGGATGTGAAGGAGGTGGAAAAACGGATGAAATATCAAGACCTGCTTTTCAAACTTCGACAAATGTACCCCGGACACTGTAAAACAAGTGGTCCTCATCGTAGGTGTGCTCCGTGGAGTCAAGGGCTCGCTGCTTAATAACATCAAGTGCATTCCGTCCTGCGTGGCACAGGCGGAATCACTAGTTGCACGCATGCAGAAGGCCGTCATCCTGGGGTCACTCCATCTACTGCGTACGCATGACCCAACTACAGCGTAGCCACTCATCCGATGGGCGTTGGAGGTGGCAACGATTACTGTCCAACCCCTCTCGAGTCTCCGGCCATTATGATGGCAATGAAACCTGATGCTTGCTGGGGACTTGGAGGGAAGTGTTACAACAGTAACAATTAAATAATATAATAATGATAATAATATTTTTTATTACACCGTTAGCAATTACATGCATGGTTTTATCAAGAATTTAGGATAGGATATATACATACAGAAATTACAATGTCAAAATGAACATATACATACAAAGTTGTTCAAATATGATCACTTTGAAATTCTCTTACATCATAATAGCATTTCTTCATTAGGAATTCTTTGACTCTCCTTTTGAAAATCACTGGAGAGGTATTGGTTTTTAAGTTGTTTGGCAATTTATTGTACAGTATTGAGGCTGAGTGAGAGGTGCCTTTTGCAAAAAGGGAGTATGAAAACTGACTGGCATGTATGCTATTGTTAGAACGGGTGGAGTAGTCATGATATACAGAGTTTATTGGGAATTTATGAGGATTTTCTTTAACAACAGCAAACACATGACAAGATGTAAATAGAGGGCAATGTTAGCATATTTGCTTCAGTGAAAAGTGGTTTTCCAGGAGTACGGATAGGAACTTGGAATATTGCTTTAACTGCTTGTTTCTGGGCAGAGAAGGCTTTACTAGCTATGCTTGAACCCCAGAACATAATTCCATACAAAATATATGAATGCACTTTGGCATAATATATCATTTTTAGAATGTCAATGGATACAACAAGAGCTAGCTTTCTAATCATGAAGATACCGGCAAACACTTTTTTCACAATTTCAAGAACATGGGGAGACCAGTCTAGGTTTTCTGTTATTTGGCGGCCCAAGAACTTAATGGCAGTTGTCTTGTTTTAGCAAGTAACATTTTTATCTGTTAAAAGGTTACTTTTTTGTAGTTTTTACTAGTAAATTGAATTAGCTGTTTTTTTTCTTTGTTTATTACTGGAATGTTACTTTTGCTCCATTGCTGCATTTCGTGTATGGTGGTGTTAGTGTATTCAATTAAATTATTTAGTGAATCAGCTGTAACAATGGCAGATGTATCATCTACATAAAGGGTGATTTTGCAGTGTGATAGATGTTTTGGGAGATCATTTATAAAGATGAGAAATAATAGAGGTCCTAATATGGATCCTTGGGGAACACCAGAGTTTTTGCTAAGAGGATACGATTTGGCCGTTTGTGTCATATAGGTGTCCCTGTAAGAATAGCTCACAGTTTGTTTTCTGTCACTTAGATAAGATGTAATCCCTTCTAGTGCTATGCCAGAGATTCCTAGATTATGGAGTTTATATTTTAATATTTTGTGATCAAAAGCTTTGCTTAAATTGAAAAATATGCCTGCAGTGAGAAGTTTACTGTTTAACCCATGCAGAGCATTATTTAGGAGCTCATAAGTTGCAGAGTTGGTTGATTTTCCTATTTGGAAGCCATGCTTCAATAATAAATAAGTCAACAACCACTAATTATGTAAAAAGACAAACAGAGCTAATAGCCTATATGGGACAAAAATGTCCCATCAGCAGTTTTAGGTATTTTTAGGTTTTTCTCGGAAACCATGTGTCTGAAGGTGACAATGCTTTGTCCTAGTAGACTACTCCATAAATAAATAAAAGTCAAGTACTCCCAAGTTTTCACGAAAAGTATTAAAAGAGAAGCAGTTGATTAAAATTTGAAATGGGACAAAATGTCCAGTCCGCGGTTCTAGTGTTATAAAGCAATGGCAATAGTGGACACCCCTGCCTTACTCCCCGTCTTATCATGGCTCATCCCGATTCTCCATAGGCTACTCTAACCTGCTCCATTTCATTCAATTGGAGATCTTAAATGAGACATCTCTCCCTCCAATAGACCCCTAATTTCTTCAGCACATTCATTAATACAGGGTCTGTCCGGTAAGTAAGGCAAATATATTTTTTTAGAAAGATTTATTCAAGATAAAGTTACAAACTTTTAAAATTCTTCAAAGTAGTTCCCTTGGGCATCTACAAACATTTTCCAGCGACTCTACCATGCATGGTACGCGTCATGGAAGGCGTCTTCGGAAACCCTTTATGGGCCTTCGTCACGGCAGTTTGGATCGCTTCTAATGTCCTAAAACGGGTTTCTTTCAGGGTGCTTTTGACCCTGGGGAACAAGAAAAAGTCAGCCGGGGCAAGGTCCAGACTGTACGGGGGCTGCAGCAGTGTTGCCAAGTTTTTCTTGGCCAGGAACTCTCGAACATGCAGAGCGGTGTGGCTGGGAGCGTTGCCTTGGTGGAGCATCCAGGTGGTGGGGATCTCCCCTCTCATGCACAAGTTTGGCGCAAACTTTCTGCATTTGCAAATTTTCTGAAATGATCTCATGCACAGTTATTTTCGGGAGGTTTAAAGTATCCACTATCATCCGGACACTCAATCGACGATTCGTATTCAATGAATTTTGCACACGGGCCACATTTTCATCACTTTTGGTTGACGAAGGACGTCCAGAGCAGGGTTCATCGGCTACCTCTTCCCGGCCACCCTTAAACATCTTCAACCATCTCAAAACTCAAGAGTACGAAAGAGCTGAGTCCATGTAACCTTCCTTAATCATTGCGTAGGTGTCGGCAAGATTTTTGTTGAGTTTTGCACAAAATTTGATGGCGTAGCGTTGTTTGAGTGAGTCCTCCATCGCACGTCGTGACACATGTAGTAAAATTGGGTACACTAAAACAACGATGTTGACACTTTCAGAGCTCTGAGCACATTTAAATTGGCAGCATTGGATAGCTGAAGCCTTCCCCCATCTAACCCAACCAATCCGCACATGATACAACCAGTAGAGGCGTGGGAAAAAAACATTTGCCTTACTTACCGGACAGACCCTGTATATGTCCAGTCCACCCTATCAAAGGTCTTCTCAAAATCTGAAAAGCAAGCAAAAGCTTCTTGGCCATATTCTAGATATTATTTCTACTAGTATCCTCATCACTCCCATAGCATCCCACATTCCCATCCCTCTCTTAAATCCAAACTGGTCATCACCCAGGTATTCCCAGGCCTTGCTCTTTAGCCTTCCACTTATAATTCTAAGAATTATGTACTATGGCCACAATGAATATTAAGCTTATCCTATAGCTATAGTCTTCACATTTTTTTTCCCTTGCTCTTTTTCAGGGTAGGAATGTGTATTGGTCAAGGCAAATGATTTTTCCTCTGTGGGATATCGCACATATTATACCTATTCCTCCCATTTCTCCTGGATCTCTTTTGGTTCTACAATTAACTTTCCTGACTTGTCTGTTACCCTTGGAGCTCCCCTTCCATTACCACCACCAATCAATTCCTTTGCTTTTCTAAATAATGCATCAGCTCTTCCCTCTTTTTGAAATTTCTCTGAGTCTGTCTGTTCTCTCCACCATGCCACCCTTGTTTTCTTTGTTTCTCTTCTTAGCCTGCTATTAAGTTCCCGGTACATTCTCTTGCCTATCTATGACTTCATGCTCTTCCATTTCATTCTATCCTACATCTCCATTATCATCTCTTTTGTGATCCATGGTTTTCTAATTTTAGTTGTACTTCCGACGCCAATGGTTGATTTTGCTGCTTCCACAATTCCTTTTTCCAAACTTCCCCATTCATTTTCTACTGATCTCACTCAATGATCCTCACCCAGGGTTTTGTCTTCCAAGTTTACCTACATCTAGGATGATGCCTGAATCATGTATTTGTGATTATTAGATTATTTTTCTGAGCAACCTTCACAACCAACCTATGTTGGGCAGACATGCAGAGGTTTTAAAACCAGACAAACAGAGCATACAAGGGATTTTAAAAATTTTAATTTTAATGGAAGCAACTTCGCCAAACATTTTTTAACCCACAAACAAAAAAGTGATTTTACTATGATACCTCTCCATTTTAACGATGACAAACATAAGCTGAATGCTTTTGAACAGCTGGAGATTAAAAAAAAAAAACTTGACTGATAAATTCCTTGTTAATGAATGAATGTTCCCGGCCTCTTCCCACATTCTCAAAGCTTTAACCCCCTTCCCTTTGTACTCTTAGTCTGTCACCCCCACCCTCCTCCCGTGTTTCTTCAATCCCCCCCCCCCCTGCCCTTTCCCCCCTCCCCCTCACTTGGGCTATGTCATGTATAATAACGCTTGCGCTTCTTTTATATTTTTGCCTGATGATGATGTGAACCCATGTCAAAACCCGGGCCAAGTTTTAATAAATATTCAGTGGTATTTGTAAAAGTTGCCTTCTTTCCTTCTTAAGATCCATGAAGCTAGGAGCGAGTCTTTAATGATTCAGTAGGCTGTCACAGAGTGTGGTGTATCAGAAATCATAGAAGCAGGGTTGATGTGTATTTCTTTTAGCAGATGTGCATAGTGAGTGTCTTTTGTCATGTCGTCAGCGGCGCCCAAATGCACATAATTCAGATCAGTATTTTTATGGAGATTTACAGCCCCAGCATCAACAGTAGCTTATTCTAGGGTTCTGGATTGGTATTTTGATCTTGGTACAACACAATTCGCCTTATGGAATGCATTGATATTGCAAAGCACAAGTAACAAGTGTATTTATCAGTGGTAGGTCCTAATACGAAACTTAGAACATAAATGGAAAATATTTCTCGGCGAATATTCTCCCTGGCTTATCAGTAATAGAGATACATACGGCTTTATGCAGCCGATATGTTGAAATATTGACACAGAAAAAATCATCATTTTTAGTGACTCGAGTATAAGTCGAAGGTAGGTTTTCATTGACAAAAAAAGGAAGATATTTCTTAACTTATTCTCGAGTGTACACCCGGTAATTTATTTCTTCTGCAAAACTAAACTGATCTCTTTCTATGGTTACTTCTTGTCCTTAGCCTCTCTCCTACTTCATTTCCATTCCTCCCTACTCCTAATACTGCATTCCAATCTCGCACCACTGTAAAATATTTATTATCCAGAACCTCCCTTATTAATTCTTCTTATTTAGTACAAGCCATCTGAATCTTCATCCATATATTTCAATCAGGGGAGGCTCAAGCAATTTTTTTCACCTAGGCAAGTCAGCGTTTTGGTACTCTCCCTCCCCTCCCCCCAACCTGAACTTTGCCTTAGTAGCCAAAATTGGACGGGGAGGGACGGGGAGGGACTGGTTCCGGGCTTTGAAATTTCCATCACCAGTGCACAAGATTGAAATGGAAAGTGGGATAAACATTCAGGGATTATGGGATCGTTTCGGGGAGTTATGGGATGGCACTTTAGGGTCATTCAAGGGTAGTGAAGCCACACTCCACCTCAAGCCAGGGACTAAGCCTGTATTTTGCTCCCCTAGAGCATTAGTTTTTGCCTTGCGGGATAAGGTCGACAGAGAGTTGGATCGTCTTCTTGAATTAGGGATACTGTATCCAGTCGATTTCAGTGACTGGGCAACACCCATTGTTCCAATTGTAAAGGGGGATGGCAATCTTCGTATTTGCGGAGATTTCAAAATAACTGTAAACCCTCAATTATTGGTCGAAAAATATCCACTCCATCGAGTTGAAGAGCTTTTCTCGAAGCTGCAAGGGGGCCAAATGTTTTCAACAATTGATTTGTCACAGGCATTTCAGCAAATGGTTTTAACAAAAGAAGCACAGACACTTTGCACAATAAACACACACAGAGGGCTTTTCAGGTATGCTCGTTTGCCATTCGGAGTCTCCTCAGCTCCAGCAATTTTTCAGAAAACGATGGACCAAGTGTTACAAGGATTGACAGGGGTCGCATGTTTCCAAGACGATATCATTGTAACAGGGATAAATGAAGGGGAGCATGTTAAGAATTTACAGGCAGTCTTGGAAAGGTTACAAAAATTTGGGTTTAAGGTAAATCCAAAAAAGTGCAACTTATTATGTGCATCAGTGGAATTCTTGGGCCATAAAATAGACAAGCAGGGTTTGCATGCGACTGCAGGAAAAATTAATGCTATTGTTAAGTCATCCCCACCACAAGATGCATCCCAGCTCCGAGCCTTTTTGGGCATGGTGGAATATTATTCCAAATTTATTCCGCGCCTAGCAACAATGCTTGCTCCATTGCATGATTTACTAAAAAAAGATGTGAAATGTTATTGGAATGGTAAGTGTGAGAAAGCCTTTAAATTGGTTAAGTCAGCAATTACATCAGGGCAAGTACTGGCCCACTATGATCCACCGTTACCTGTCATATTAGAGTGTGATGCATCTCCCTATGGGTTAGGTGGTGTTTTATTACATGAGTATCCAAATGGATTGTCGAGACCTATTGCCTTTGCTTCCCGCTCATTAACAAAAGCTGAGAGAAATTATTCGCAAATAGATCGAGAGGCTTTAGCGATTGTATTTGGGGTCAAAAGATTCAGCCAGTACCTCTATGGGAGGCACTTTGTCCTGAGGACTGACCATAAGCCACTACTTCACATCTTGGGGGAAAATAAGGGTTTACCCCAAATGGCAGCGATTCGCTTGCAACGTTGGGCTGTGATTCTTCAAGGGTACAATTACAAGCTGGAGTATGTGAAGGCAGAAAAGAATAAAGTGGCAGATGGGTTGTCTAGACTTCCTTTAAATCAGGAAGGGGATATAATACAGGAAATTTCATACCTGGACATGGGAGAAAAGGAGTTTCTTCCTGTAACCTCAAAAGAAATTGCCAGACACTCTAGAACAGATAAACTTGTGGGAAAAGTTAATGATTTTTGCATGTTAGGGTGGCCAAGCAAAGCGACTGATGAACTAAAACAATTTTTTCAAAGGAAAACAGAGCTGACAGTAGAACAAGGGTGTCTAATGTGGGGAAATAGAGTTGTAACTCCCAAAGAGTTACAGGGGGATTTACTCAAGGAGCTGCATGCGGGTCACATGGGCATAGTAAAAATGAAGTCCCTTGCCAGGTCCTATATCTGGTGGCTGAATCTAGATAAAGATTTAGAGGAATTAGCCCGTGCATGTGAAGCTTGCCTCACAAACAAGCCATCGCCATGCACAGCTCCATTGAAGTGTTGGAAATGGCCAGAAAGACCGTGGGAAAGACTACACATTGACTTGGCTGGCCCCTTTTTGCAAAAAATGTTTTTAATAGTCATTGACAGTTCATCTAAATGGCCATAAGTCAAGGAAATACGTAATAGCTCATCAGACGAGGTTATTATGCAACTAAGACACATTTTTGCCGCATTTGGTCTCCCAGAGAAAATTGTTTCTGACAATGGTTCTCCCTTCACGTCATCCTTGTTCAGGGAATTCTGTAAAGAAAATGGAATTCAACACATCTTTTCCCCCCATATAATCCAGCTTCTAATGGTGCTGCAGAGAACATGGTCAGGGTGTTTAAAAATAAAGTGAAAACTTTAATAAGTGACGTTGCCTTGCCACGTTTTTTATTTAATTATAGAATAACTCCGCACATGACCACCGGAGAGCCTCCTAGTGTGTTGATGTTTGGAAGGGCTCTTCGCTCACGGTTGGCAATGACTAAACCCAATATAGGGAAGCAGGTAAATGAAAAACAGAATGCTTAGATCCAGGCTCATGGTGGCTCGCGTTTGAGTTTTAAGTGAAGGGCAAAGAGTGATGACTAAAATGTACCCGCAGGGAAAAATGGTGTGGATGTCAGGGGTAGTGAAGGAAGTGTTGGGGTCTAGATTGTATACGGTTTTAACCGATGAAGGTGTTGTCATCCACAGGCACATTGATCAACTAAGGCAAAGGGGGACCAGTGTATAGAAAAGGACATGGGCAAACAAGATGGGTTGGCTGGACCTGAAAAAGTATTTGTGCCTGAGGGAGCTGGATGTGAGGATTTAGTGCTGCAGGTTGCTGAATGTGAGAAGGATAAGTTACCTAGGTACTGGGAACCTTTAGCTCACCAAGTGCAAGCTCAAGAAGAGGAACCACCAAGGGTAGAAGTCAGCAGAAGATACCCTCAGAGATTTTGTAAAAGTAGGACAATATTGGACTTGTGATGTGATTAGCAAACTGTGACGGTATATGTGTTGTAATGTATAATCTGCTGGGGATGTGATAAAAATGTATTGTTTGGGGGGGTAAAAATGTATTGTTTGGGGGGGAGGTGGTGCTGGACACACACACATATATATATATATATATATATATATATATATATATATATATATGGGGTGTGACATAAAACCCCGTCAAATTCAGCAGTTAATTGAGTAGCCTTGGTGGTGTAACTGGGAGCACACCTGACCGGCAATTGGGAGATCTGGGTTCGAATCCCAGCTAAGGTGAAATTTTTTCTGTCTGGATTTGACTCATTTTCATCTTCCCCACCAAACCCTGTGTTCGTCCTTTTATGTGTACCTATCCATTTCCATTTTCCTATGAATGTATGAATTATATATATATATATATATATGTTGGGGAGAGATGTAATGTATGGTCTGCTATAATACGCATAGTGATATTCATATGTCAGCACATTATGTATTTCATTTGTTTTTCTCTTGGCGCCAATAAACGCGTCGGGATGCTATGGCACTCACGCCTAAACCTGCATGCCGTGTAGTCATTACAGGAAGCTATTAATCAAACAAGATATCCAAGACAGGTGGAGAGAATATGTGGAAGGGCTACCTATATGACAGTGGTGATAACTCAGATATAGAGAATGAGAGAACAGTAGAGAAGGATAACCTCAGCCCAGAGATACTCAATAGAGAAGGCATTATGAGAGATGAAGGAAAAAATACTGTGGGAATAGAACATTCATTCAGAAAAGCTGAAGAATTTGGGAATTAATGGAAGGTGAACTTTCTTGAACTCATATGTAGGAGGAAGGAGTATTGCCAGAGGACTTTGTAAAAACAGTCTTGATATATATCCTAAAGATGAAGAAAGCATCAGAATGCAAGTACTTGTAAAGAACACATTAATTTCACGTGCAGAAAATGATTTACTTAAAATAATTAATAAAAGGTTGGAGAGTAGAGAATATTATTACTTGGGCGAGGACCAGTTAAGATTCAGAAAGGGAAGGGCAACTCAGGATGCGATTGTGGATATTAGAATGCTTATAGAAAGGAACGTAAATTATTACCAAGTTTTTATTTGATTTGTGGATTTCAAAAAGGTATTTGACAGAGTAAAATCTGAAAAACTAATACACACGCTGGGGAAAATAGGAATCGGTTGGCAAGAAAGGAGACTCATCTAAAACTTATGTGTGGTCCAGAGGACACAGGTAAGGGTGGCTGATGGAGAATCAGCATGGGCAATTATAGGTTGCGGGGTAGGGTACCCATTCTGCCACATTTGCTTTTTTACATTTATGCTGAGGAAACGGTAAGAGAGATATGGGAATCAAAGTACGAGGCCAGCTGATAAAGTCGGTTACATTCACAGATGACCAAGCATTGGCTAGTCAATCATTGAAGGAATTACAAGCTTTGGTAGATGCAATATTAGAATTTCAGTGCAGGAAATACGGAATGAAGATAAATCATAAGAAAATAAAAGTACATATTAATATTTTTCTGGGACAAAGAAAGTGAGACAGATCATAAAAGTATGGGGGCACAAATTGGAGCAAATACGAGCAACCTAATTATCTGGGTAGTATGATACTTATCAGTTACAGTGAAAAATCAAAACATTTTCCGCAAATTATGTTCAATCAGCAAAGAATGGAGGTTGAGGAATGGTTCCTGATATAGTTATGTGAAAACTGGTTGGGGAAGGTCACGGAAGTAGTTCAGGTGTCTAGATGCAAGATTGCAGCTCTAACCAAGGAAAATGAGAAATGTCCTGTTAGATTTGCCTACCTGTTTATACCCAATCTCTTGAACAAATTTATAATTAAGAATTATTTATGAATAATATTGTTATATTTTTAGAAATTTATTGCTTAAAAATATATTTAAGATCTGGGAGGTCTTCTGGGTCTTAAGCTGCCACTGGATTACAAAAATGCATGTATACCTTATAAGTTATAACCACAGTAATATTTGTGGGCTCAGATTTTATTTCAGATACAAATATATGTACTTTTATTAAAATAAATATATTCTATATGAAATGTCATTTTTTCAGTTTTACGTTTAGCACCAGAGCCCCTTGTGATTAGGGTGACCAGATCAAAATTTTCAAAAGCAGGACATTTGAAGGAAAAAAGCAGGAAATTTTGAAAAAAAGCCTGACAACACATTAAATTCCTTTTGCTTTTCACTTGTATATCATGTGGCCAAAATGTTAACAGAGATGATGGGTAAACAAAAATGCATCACACTGAAAATCAGAAAATGTTGCATTTTTTATGTCCCGCATGAAACATTTTGCAACTTTGTTACTTCAAGTTCAACATATTTAGTAAGCCAAACATTTTTTTCTGCCTTTGTGTCTAATAACGATTCATTGAATTATTTAGTAATGCCTGTCTAATTGTAGTCCACCCTTCAGTCTTTTCCCCGCCCCACGTGTTCTTGCATGACAAAAAAGCATGTGTTTAAAACAAAGCGGGTTAAAACAATGATACATAAACTAGAGCAGGAAATGGAAATTGATATAAATGTCAGACCAACCAGACTATTGCAAGCGTTGTGGCTGTTAACCAGAATCAGGACCAAAACTCTGCTTTTTACAAACAGCAAAATTCCCTTTAAAATACATATTTTTCATATAAAGACAGAAAAAAATAATACTGTTGCCCTCGGATATTATCTTATATGCTGTATTTCAGCATTTGGTACATTATGTTTTTGAAAGGCAGAAAGCTGGACAATTTGGCTTTGTAAATCTATTTATTTCAGAACTTTTACAAACCACAGAATTAAATAAACACACACACGACCCGAGTTTTGGTGCTGAGCACCATCATCAGGTGAAGAAGCAAGGAGAAAAAACATGTATATATACCGCAAAAGGACCAGAGGGGTTGGGTTGGTTGGGTGGAGGGGTTTTAATTAGGGGGTGAACACTATGTGTACTAGAGTTGGGTCGATCAGTCACGAGTCGTTCAAATGAACGAGTCACTGAGGTGAGTGTGATGACTCGAGTCAATAGGTCTGGGAGAAACAACTCTTTAGTGAACGTTTGGGCCGGCTGAGCCGCTGAGTGCAGCGCTGACTCATAAAGGAGAGAGTCGCAGAGTCCCCATGATTCTCAAAGATTCCAAGGACAAGCTGACTCGGAGACGTGACGGCGGGACTGACTGAATTGCTGACTCAAAAGACTCACACACCCAAAGGACCACAATGGACACACTGACTCGGAGACGTGCCGGCGGGACTGACTGAATTGCTGACTCGAAAGACTCAAAGGACTCACACACCCAAAGGACCACAAAGGACACACTGACTCGGAGACGTGACGGCGGGACTGACTGAATTTCTGACTCACAAGACTCTTCACTATTCATTGAATCCCAGGGACTCGTTGAGTGGCAAGACTTATTATTCATTAATGACAGTCAAAAGAAGAGTCTTACCGTAAGATCAGCAACTTTGCTAGATTTTAGGAGTAAATTAAGTCCTTCTTTAAGCATCACGTAAATGATATGATGACTTTCAATTTACATCGTTGGTTCATTAAAAAGCTCATAATTATTGCTGGAAATCTACCGGTTAATACACTGTATTAGCAGTTCGGGAACTCTTAATTTTAGCCTCAGATGAATATTGTAGGCATTTATTTTTTTACAAATTAACAATACAGATATAGGTGGTATCCGGTAAATGTCCTTTGCATTTATTAACACAGTTTACAAAGAGTTAAACACATATCGGTATCATGATCAGTTAATTGGAAGTAGATGACCAATAAAATATGATACAACAATTATTTTACAAAGATAAAACTTGTAGCGAACAATATGTATTTTAAAATGCAATTACTCTCAACTAAATTACTTCATAACCAAAAAATATATATTTAGCCTTCCCAATTATGATTTAAGAAAATCATCATTGATAGTTTGTTTGGGCCCAGTCTACTATTTTTTCAGTAAGAAACTGGCCTCCCTTCGAAAAAACACGCTCACAACGCACTGAAGTGGCCATCACACACAATCTTCTTTTCATTAGTGTATACAGCCTAGGGAAGACCTGTTTCCTGCTCCTCCACCAAACAAGTGGGTAGGAGGTCCTCTCCAAGTATTCCTCCTGTAAGTACTTGTCCACCTCCACAATTGCTGCAGATGTTGGAGTTCCTTTCTTCTGGGGTAATGGGATTTATTGCATAAGGCATGGTAGGCTGCCTTATAACTTGTATCTTCGGAGAAAGCGTATTCTTTGAATCATGGATCCAGTAAACATGCTTCTCTCAGAATGGGATTAAACTCAACATCTTTAAATCTCTTCTGGTGTCTCTCCAGCATTTTCTCAACCATTACATTTCCTTCACGTGACTCATCATTCAAATAAGGGGGGAGCAAGGGTTTTGAGTGGGCAGAGGAGGGATAGACTTAAGAAACGGCGGTTGCAGGGGTTAGGGACAGGGTGGTGACGGATGCAAGGTTTATGTGAGGACCCGGGTGGCGGGGGAGAGAGGGGAGAGGTTTAAATATCAAGTGCATTGCCCAAGCCTGGGCTCTGGAGGAGGCATCTTTCATACTCCCTGGCGCCAGACTGGTCGAGCACTTAAAACAAGAGCGGTCTTGTTTAAAGCGTTCCACTAGTCTGGCCGATTTACACCGAAGTCCATCCCGGCGTTCTATACTCTAGCTTGTGCACGCCAGACTGTTCGAGAACTTCCTTCTGGTCTTTCTAGTAGTTTTTGATTTATACATACTTTAATGCTCTCACAAGGGTGTTTCGGGGAGTATATAATTGCGTGTAATGCCTTAGTGTGAGAGAAGGATTTCTGGTGGGTTACTCTTCCCTCCCCACTGACAACCCACTATCACAGGCTCTTTGAAAGAACGAGCAATATAGTATATTATATGTAATTACTGTTATTTAAAGGTACTGTTACTAGTAAATCATATGGGATGGCTGTTTTAAATAGTGTTATAGGCCCTTAGAGTCAGAAAAGTGGGCATATAGAGTTGGTATTATAGAAGCCACCGTTAATTTAAAAGGCAAAGACTTACGATCAGTGAATAACGACAAGAAGTTAATTAGTGTTAAAGTAGTAAGTAATTTTGTACATTTTATGAATTTGGCATTTAAATTCTCGGATTTATTATTTTGATTTGACTGCACTATTTGTACAATGCTTGACGTAGAGTGTCTTTCGTAAGAAGGAATAACATAACCGCACATTTAGAGATATCAACGAGATTATTGTTTTTTTCCTCTCTCATAGTGCATAAAGGTGATTTAAAGATCAGATTCTGGGTATAGTGGCCTTGGTCACATCAACCAAAGATAATTAGTTTGCCCGTTTATTCTATAAATCTTTAAAGTCTTCATTACTCATTCACAATTCAGCTTTACTGTTATATGTAAGCCTCGTCATTTATGTACCCCGCAGTACTCCAAAGTGATTCTAAAGACTCACTCAAGTGAACGAGTCATTGAAGTGACGTGATCCAAATGACTCGAGTCAATAAAAAGAATCATTTGGCCCACCTCTAATGTGTACTGTGGGTAGTGGTGGATGGTGGGGAGATAAGGAGTGCCGTGCAGGGCTGGTGGCAGACCTTGAGTGGAATGGGGGAGGATCGTAAGCAGTGACTGCATCAAGGATTGGTTTGTAAAAGTTCTGAAATAAATCGATTTACAGAATGGAATTCCACCAAGGCAATAGTGAACTCATTTTATTTACAATTTGGCTTTATCGAAAAAAAAGCTGGCTGGACCCTCACATATTAATAAAAAAGCAGGACATGTCCAGCGAAATCCGGACGTCTGATCACCCTACTCGCGGCCACTTCCACTGTACATTAACCTGTAACTATATTGCTTCAATAGACCTAGCTGCCTTTTTGAGCTCACCTTAGTGGAATTTAAAACCAATGGCAACATTTTTTCTAACATTAATTTTCCTCTGTAAATTTGTGATAACATTTTGCCATTGTGGGCCCCATGCAATAGTAAAAATCTCAAAGGTCTTGAGAATACATACAAATAAGACTAGCGTGAGAAGCTTATACTATTGCTCACCTCTTGCAATGATGGTCCAAGGCTCCATTTCCAAAAGCTGAATGTAGCAGGGGAAGGTGATGGGAATTAGGTTTACGAGTAGTTTTCTTCTATTTGAATGTGCCATGTTGCCTTGGGCAGTGGTATCAGTTTTTATAGCTTTTGCCCTCAGGTCCATGCACCACCTGATGCTTGTTTTTTTCTACTTTCACAGGCCTGTACTTCAAGAGGATAGCTTAGGGGTATTCACGGCCAGCTGAAACATGGAGTTTTCCTCTAAATAGGCATAAAAAACAGCCTATAAGTATTACAAATTGGTTACATTCAGTATCTGATCTTTGAAGATTGACGATTGTTTTAATAAGTACAACTCGAAGACTGTCATATGTAGTAAAAATAGCAGTGGTATGTATGGTATGATTTGATTTGTAAAGCATTCTGTTTTGATGACTGCACCATAATTAGCCCATGGTTTGACTGGAATGCACAGCAAAGGGCAATAAGGTAGCTTTGAATTGCCTTGACTATATTTCAAAACTAGGCTCTAATTAATTTTTGCATTCATTTGATAACAAGTGATAATTTTTGAGAAAAAATCCCAGATGATGCCTGGGCGAAAGTGTACCATGTGCGTATATATGCACTCCACTCTTCATGTAAAAGTATAGGTAAGCATGCACACCTCAGGGAAAGATAATGTGGAATATATACATTTTAAATTTAAGCTCAAGAAATAGATATCTAAATGATATATAACGATTTATAGAAATTATGACCACCAATTGTTTAAGACCAACTTTTGCTGTCACAATTATACATACTACCCAAAACTATATTAAAGTTGTCGGAGTTTATTAACAAAAATAATAATGATTTCCCTGAGAAAACCACTGGCATTCAGGCTATTATAACACAAAAGAAGGGGATTGGAAACATACACATGTATCCATTTTTACCAAGAGGAAAATTAATTCAAGATGTTAAGACTGACATTAATTTTACCAGCACCGTCCTTTGCCACATTATGTTCTATGCCACGTACTTTACCATCATGCACACCGGGACAGCAAAAAATAAAAAAACTAAATCATGAAGATATTCTAATATCTCATTTCAAAAACTAATATCGAATAGCATGATTACGCGCAAAATAATAATTATTTATCATAAAGTGCAGAGAAATTTGACCGCATGAACGCACTGGAAAGAGTATATCAAATAAATGGTCGCAAGAGAAACAAAAAAACGTAATGGCTACACAGCTTGTTTAGAGACCCTTTTAGCAGAGCCTATAAAATACTGAGTATAAGAGGAAGCACGAATTAAAATCTTTACGCTCACTCCTTCAAAGTTCACATTAAGTTCATATGCCCGCCATTCGCTTGCTCAATTTCACACTTCATATGTTTCTTGAAGCTTCCAAAATATTTCGCATGTGATGAGGACGCTTGGTGAAGCAAACGGTTGAGGAAGGAAGCATTCTGCTGTACGTCTCACGAAAAAGGGGTTGTGCCTAGGGGAAAAGAAGTTAACACCTACGAATAATTGTGTGGAAATCGTGTTTTTAAAAGTGTGTTCAGTGTTATTTTGGATTGATCGTTTTACATATTTGTGGTCATGTAGTGCACATTTGTGAAAGTGAGTGAATATTGTCTTGACAGATGGTGATCTAAGCTAAGACTTCGCAATGGAAAAAATATATCGACGTTTTGAATGAAGACCTTTTGCTAATTATGTTATTCAAGAAAATCATTTAGCTCTTTGGGCATTATTTACATCGGAAAGGGTGAGTGGTTTTCTTCTTACCGTTGGTGTGTTTACGTTTTCTGTTACAGGGGTCTAGTTGTATTGACTTTTTGAGGTTTTCGAGCATATTCAGATGCATATAAGATTTGCCTAATTTATTTACTCCTTATAGTTCTCTGATGTGTACAGTATGACAAATCAACTGTATGAACGTCTTTTTGAAATCTCACGGACGCATCGGACGTTATTAAATTGAATTGTACGTTGTTGTTTTTATATTTTTTTCATGAAGTTTTATGTTAATTAAATGCTAATGAGACATTTGAATGTTTAATTTTGCTTCAATTTGCCTTATAATGTTATTTCATCATTAATTGTTGAGAGAAGATCACATTTAAGTTGGAATCTAAGTAGTGTCATTTTCATTAGTATTTATGTGTTTAATCGTTAAAGAGTTAATTTTTCCTTTTGTATGGTGAACCGTGTACATTATGCGTAAAACTCCTTGCTAAACAAAGGGATTATGCAGCGCGATCGGTTCATTTAGATCGTGTCCGAGTGTCTCTCTGCTAGTGTCCGTCTCGTATGCTCTCCAATCTTTCATTCTGAAATTATATTCCTTCTGATGTATTGTTTAACATTATTTGTTGTTGATAAAATGTCAGTGTCAGTGGATCATAGGGAAGCGTTCATATAATTACATCCCATGCATATTATTATCCCAACGCCATGTTATGAATTGAACATTTATATTGCGCCCATACTTGTGCCACTGCGAACTAAAACATGTCTGAATCAAATCAGGTGCTATTTTTTTTTACACATATTTCTGATCCTATCAGGTCCTGAATGTTAGCGGCAAGGTCCCAGCCGTCTGTCGGCAGGGAGCTGAATGGTGGGGGCGAAGGAAGAGAGGGAGGGGGGGAGGGCGTCGTTTCGGCACCGGATGAGGTTGGAGGCGAGGATGCTGTCCCGACAATGGGGATTCATGAGGGTTCAGGTGGAGGAGAGGGTGATTCTGACGGATCATACGGACAGCCTCTCAAACCAGGATGGACCGCGCACGTCACCACAGACGGCCGAGTCTTCTACAGCAAGTCAGTGGCTATTTTTTTCCATTGATGGCAACCCTTTTTTCCTCTTTGTCTTGACATCACTTCCGCAAGCAATTGCGGAAGGGTTTTCATGGAAAATGTGGCTTTATTCATCCACGTTTCGGAAAAGAATTGAGCGAGGTTACACTTTAATCGTCCCATGGGTATGATAAGCTTGTATTTTAAAAGCGGTTGGAAGGGGGAAAACAATGGTCAATTAAAATAGAGGAAAATGCCAGATAAACCTCATCCACTTTTATGCCTTAACATCTTCAGTTCCGGGGTATGATACATTATACAGAGAATGATACATTATGATTGTGCTCCCATATTAAGCCAATGTACATATCATCATAGAATACGATATAATAAACGCTGATGCTGTGAAGTATGGTCGTTGATCAGAAATCCATGTGAATAATAAATTAATCCTTGGGATTGAAGAAGGTAAGGTGATGCATTTTTGCGTCAGATTCATGTGAAATGATTATCGATTCGTAGCAATCCGTTTGTGTTTTTTTCTAGCATTTCTCTGAATGGAACAGCTCATTTTTGTTCAAGGGAATTTATGACGTACCCTTTAAGAGCATTGTTTTTTGTTGTGACATGTGACCAATTATTGCCACCCGAAGGATTTTCTGGCTTGCACCTAACTTTTTTTTCTTCCATCCGTGCACGAAGACAATGTCCCTTTTTTGTGAATTTCCCCCATTGTGAAATTATGAATTCATCTTTGCTTAGCACGAGTTTTTTCCTTTTTTTCTAAACAGTCGAACTGTTGTTTGGGTAGCGTCATGGTATTGTCTGGGGGTACTAGGTATGTATTTAGGTGGTCTTCTTTATGAGTGCCCTTGCGTTGCCGCTGGCTTTTAAAATATTTGTTCGGAATTGCGGTGGTCAGTGAGGGATTTATGGGTTGGTGGGGATTGGGGGGGGGGGGAGGGGGTGCCCGCCCCGCCGTAATTCCTGGTACTATTGGAAACATGGTAGTCATAAGGTAGTCATTCCATACCCCTGGACCTCCAGAAAGCAGCATTCCGCCCCCCTAACAGCGACCTTAATCCGCCACTGGCGGTGGTTAACCATTGTTTCCTCTGTCTCCGTCAATCGTTATTTGATTTTAGTTGTTGAGTTGCGCGTGGTGGGTATAGCCGCAGAATTGCAGCTAAATTGCTGGTTTCTCCGATGAAGAATTAGGTACCTCCTTTTGCTACGGCCCCAGGCTGGATACTCGAGGGCGTGTGAAGTCAGCAATAGGGTTTATGAGGATCTTGTGATGTATTAACAGGATCGAACCCACGTCCTTCCTCGGTATTTCAAAGCGTGGCCGATTTCTCTACCATGAAACTCATATTTAGCCTCGATCAATTTCTGAAGTGAAGTTATTTTTCTCGTAACTTACGCAGGGATGTCTCTGGAAGGCAAAGCAGGGACATGCTCGCAGCATTATTCTCTGGGTGATTTGCGCCGATGATGATATTCACATGCTTTTCAATTCCTCTTTACCGGGGAAATAAATACTTTGCTGATCTTTCTCTAGTTAAACATATTGTCTGGAGGCATTCTAGGTGTAGTAATTTATATTATCCCGGGTAATATATCATTGCTTTTCTGTTTTATGTATATATTCAACGAAAAACTCAATCAACTTTTTATGTAGTCATTAAAGTTTTATTTTCCATTATTTCTGTGAAGTTAATTTCATAGTCATTGATATCGACGTAGATAATCACGGAATGAGCCACCCAGCTCCATTGATTCGTCTATGTTAACTGTGTCTGGTGGCGATTGGGTCACTCGACAGCAAGGCAGTGGCTCTGCCGGCGATCACAAAATTTTCGATGGCCACAGGTGCTCTTCGTCTGCCGCCTCGTTAAATTTTATATGAGATATCTCCGACTAAGAGTTTGCCCGTTTGCAGGGAATCGGCTGAAAGCATTTATACCGCGATGGAATTTTCTTCAGTCGTAATTTAGGTTTGTTTTTTCGGGGTAGGAGAATATGGGAAGCGCTGCAGTCTGGCTTAGAAAAAGGGTCGTTTACTTGGTAACAATATCGTATGCGTTAGTGCTGTGCAACCAACCCAAGTATACGGCTCGTATAAATGCTAAACGAATGGTTGCTGGCACACGAAAGGTTGCTGGCAGTCTCGCACATTATATACACCTACTTTCGCGAGAGAGCCTGCGTTGGATTATCTGAATCCTGGGGTGCGATCACGGTTCCTTTTCACGGTGTCGTTATCCAAAACGCAAACCGCTCTAGAAAGGAATTGCTCATAATTACGTGAGGATAACGAACTCCATTCATTATAACTAGTGATTCATATCACCTGACAAAATTTGAAAACTTTAGATCGCGTTTTCGCTCTGACGAGCGCAATTGCAAAATAACGATAACGCGAGCGCACACGTTATAGAGAACCATGATCGCGCCCCTGAATGCAGAATCATTCGTAATTCTCTGAGGAAAATTACGTGGAAATTAATCAGTGTTCGAGCAGAAGTCCCCCGGTTGTCGGTGTTTATCCGAGGGGTGCTTACGGTTCCATGCGCGATCTTGTCAAATTTTTTTCATGCTTTAATCTTCTGTGAGATGCGTGCACTGTGAGCTACAACGAGTTTGCTTTAGAAATAGTGAGTGTCATATTTACACCCCCGTGAAAATTGGAGGGGGATATCCCTTTCCCTAGATTGGATTAGTCGCAGTGAGAGCAATCGGATGCTGGCTACATCTACGTAATACCCTGCGAGCCACGTCAAGGGTGTACCATCATACTCTACACTATACTTTAATAAAGTCGATGAAACTACGACTATTAATGCATTAGCAAAATTCTGATAATACCTTTCAGGAGGTGAAAATTCACCGACATGCTCTACACTATAGGACTAGAGGTAGGAACTGAGGTATTCTGGGTCAAGTATTCCTCTGGGAAACTATCTTAAATGCGTGATATAGACATGTTGGGCTGGGATAGGATTATTAAACAGGGGCTTCACGCTCGCATATCAAGACGACACCTGGCTTAATGACTGCGGGACTGATAACCTGCCCTCTCAGTCTGGGAGTTAGTGTTAAGGGTGTTCTACCGCTTAAGGTAGATTGAATGGGATGAAGAAGATCGGCTCTACTTATCTTTTATGGTTGCGGGACCCTTTCCTCTATCTCCTTACCATTTCATTCTCAAACTCGATATTTTTTCTGTTATCTAAAAGGACGTGGTTGACGTAAATTTCACTAACACCTAAAACAATTTCATTCTTCAACTCGACATTTTTTTTGTCGTTATTCAAAAGGGCGTGATTGTTATATATATTTAACTTACGAGAGAGCGGATGGAGTCTCCACATGAGATTCTAATAAGTGATCCCGTATTCCCCACTCGCGTGTTTATTGTTTCACCTTGAGGGATTAATACTTTGCTTCCGCTCGCGATTTCAAGAACAGCGTGTGCTATGTGGGTGAACACGACGATTATTCGTCGTCTTGCTGTTTGCATTTCATCCGTTGTGCAACCTGCGACGTTCTCTGCTGCGCTCTCTTGCAAAACGATTATTTAGAGACCCCTCCACGTTTCCCAAGCCGGGCTGGAGTGTTTCCCATTGAAAAAAATGTGTTTCATCCTCCCCATGAGAATGCCTAAGATGCCGTATTTTAGGTATTACGAAACCCGCTTCCAATGCTGTAATGACAGCCTTCAAAAACCTTAGTTGGCCAATTTATTTGTCCCATATTTACATATCAACCCGTGTTACAGCCCATCCCCACTGTTCTCTGCTGAACCTACTCAGGTAAAGTCTTCTAAGCCTAATTATCTTCTTCTAACAAAATACGTCATGCGAAAAGCTTTATACTGCTTGCGTCTCTTTAATTCTCCATGGTCTATGGTTCGAAAGATAGAGTCGATGCTCCTTCGTGGCTAAAGAGTCTTCATTGTATCCGTGTGAGCTTCTAGAGAAGTCTTTGTTTCCTGCAGTATAGTAATCGTGCGGATAGGCGAATGCATTTCCTATGGGCTATATGTTCCTTTCTTAGTTTCTTTCCGTGTATGGAATATGATTCGTAGTCTTGGTTTCAATTGATAGTTTGCCTACGTATGACGCGTGCTGTCTTTTAGTGCGCAATTTCAAACGAAAGCTTTGGCGATGATCGTGAATTTACACCCAGTGAATCGTGAAAAATTTAACTTGTAAACAAAGTGATTTATCTTCTGGGTAATTTTTTATGTATAAATTTAACTTCTGGATTTTCTTCTGAGTAATATGAAAAGTCGGTAGCATTGCTATAGGTCTACCGGTGGAAGGCAGAAGAATCAAACTGTTTCTGCGTCAAATAACATTAAATTGAAACTGGGAGGGGATCTTTGCCTCTTGCGAAATTGCTGGGTATTCGTACCAGCTTCGCGGCGATTAGGTATCCATAAAATGGCTAGAAATAGGTGAAAGCGATTATTTTTTGCCATTCATTTTTCCCCCTCGTAAATCATAGCAAGTAAGTAGTTTTTCCATCGTATGTATTCTCTAATAAATGCCAGCCATTATCTCCGTGCATACTGTATGACGCTAGTCCGTATGACAACTTGGATGTCAAATATCTCATAGTCTGTCCCTGACGAATAACTTCATTTTTTTATTGCGGCATTATGGCATAATAAGTCCCCATGGTGTTTCGCTGACTCTCGTTTTGCGTCGGATTTCCCCGCGTCTTGTAATTGCATCGCATTGTGAGTGTCGTAAAAAAAACATCTCATGGGGTATGTCGAATGAGCATGAATACAATTTTTCCCATCCTTGCTCCCGTGACGTAGATAGTGAATAGCGCTCCTTTTTATCTCGCTTAATAAGCCTTTAAAAAAAAGATCATGTGGTCGTCAGTCTCGTAATGTCCCTTGCAGTAACATTTTTTTTCCTGGTGCGTAAACGTTTTAGGATGCACATCCCGCGGAGTTACTGCTTTACCGCGGTTAAAACTCTTCCCCCAGCTCCGGAACGTCCCTCCGCTGGACTCCCGAAGTGTTGCAGACGCACACAAATATAGTATATATATTTTTTTCGTTACGCCTCATGCGTACGCTAAAGGCATTCATCAGCGGGCCGCTTCCGGATCACTAGGAGCGCTCGCTCTCCTCTTCCCGGAGGGAGGAGCAGGAGGAAGAGGAGGTGGTGGGTAATCGTGAGTCATTCCATTGTGGTGACGTGTTTCGGGCTCCTAAAAGGTTTGTTGCGGAAGCAGCGCTCGGTTTTTCTTGGGAAAAAAGACGCGCGCTCAGAATTTGCGTGCCTCTCCGTTTTCAACCCGCGCGGAAGGAGAGATTGCAAACACTTTCATTCTTTCCCTTTCGTCGACGCCATCGCGGCGTGAAACGGGCGCGTAAAATTTTCCTTCGAAATCTTTGGAATGTTATGATGTAACTTTTGTTCTGGAAAGTTTTAGACGCGTTTCAGTGATGATAATGAATAATTTGTTTCGCCATAATTCCGAAATTGGCCTCCTGGATATGATTGCTGTGTCGATGTAACAAACTGGACTGCGTTATGGTGTTACTTTGCAAGTTATTCATTGCTCTGGAAATTATCAGTAAGTCTCTTAATGTCGGACGCCGTCTCGAGTTTTTTTGCTTAAACATAAGCATGTAATTTAAGGTTTTCCCGGCGAATTGTGTATGTGATAGTTTCTCGGGTTTCACACCGGGTAAGAACCGTTCTCATGAGTACCGCTGATTATCACAGGAGAATTAACGATATCCTGAAAGACCCAGCCTACCGCATGATATCCCGAGATCCTACGGATTCGATTGTGAGAAAGACAAATGTTCTGGCCAAAAAATCCATTCCAACACCGGAAGAAAGGAAAAATTTGATTCCCGAAGCCCCGATTCCTCCGAGGTATTACGGATTGCCGAAAATCCATAAAAAGGACGCCCCACTAAGACCCATCGTCAGTGCTATTGGGTCACCCACATACCTTTTGGTATGTGGGTGACCCAATTGGTGTCAGATGCTTCATCTGACCAGGATACTGGCGCCCTCTGTAGGATTAAGCGACCACCACATAAAAAAATCAGCACATTTTGTCCAAATTTTGGATGAAATCCGCCTTGACGAGGGAGACTTGTTGGCGAGTTTTGACGTCGTGTCGTTATTCACCAGAATACCAATCGGGGATACAATTCAACTTCTTCGAACGAGATTCGACCAAAACACCATTGAGTTATTTCACCACGTTCTCACGTCGATCTATTTCCTATACGGCGGGAAATTCTACGAACAGACGGAAGGAGTCCCTATGGGTTCTCCGTTATCACCAGCTATTGCCAATTTTTGCATGGAAGATTTTGAGGATCGTGCCCTGACTGCGGCCCCATTGAAGCCTAAATATTTCTTCAGGTATGTGGATGACACATTCTCCGTGTGGCCACATGGGTGTGACAGCCTTGATGGATTCCTCAGTCACATGAATAGCATACATCCCAGTATTCAATTTACCATGGAGTTGGAGGCCAACTAACGTTTACCTTTCTTGGTTATTCTGGTTGAAAGAAAAGGAGATGGAAGGTTGGGTCATGCTGTATACCGAAAACCAACACACACCGACCTATACCTCAACGGGAGGAGCCATCATCATCGGCGCAGAAAAGGAGTGTTCTCACTACGCTTTTCCATTGAGCGAAAACCATTGCGGACTCAAACAGCCTTCAGACGGAGTTAATACACCTAAAAGACACCTTCCACGCGAATGGCTATAGCCTACGGGAAATAAATTTGGCCTTAAAAAAGGACGTTCACCGCCAATGGAGCGGAGATGTTGGAAGAGAAAGAAAAACCCATCGCTAAGGCTTGCCTTCCTTATATATCATCTATATCTAACAAGATATCGAGGATATTAAAACGACACAGAGTGGAAACGATACGTATACCGCCTGCTAAACTCAAAATTTTCCTGGTCATCTGTACATCTACATCTACAAAATACCCTGCAAGCCACCTCAGGGGTGTGTGGCAGGGGGTGAGTAATCACCAACATGCATTACACTATACCCTAAAGTTAGGAGTAAAGTAAGTGTAAGGACAACCTCGGCCTGAAAACAATAGGGGTATACCGCATACCATGCGAGTGTGGTAGGGCGTATATTGGCGAGACAGGAAGGACCATCGAGAAAAGAATCAAAGTGCATGAAAGAAGTATTAGGCTTTTCCAACCGGAAAATTCTGCATTAGCAGAGCATACCCTTGACCATGGACATCGTGTCGATTTCCCAAATTCCACACTACTTTCCCGGGCGTCCAAATATTGGGAAAGAATAACGAAAGAAGCGATATTGATACATATGGAGCAAAATAACATCAATAGAGACAACGGCTTCAACTTAAGTAGGACTTGGCGACCAGTAATTAACGAAATTCAAAGAACGATTAACGGCTCCCACAACAATTGGGCATCTGCGGCTATATATAACCACCAGCATCCTCGCTCAACTCATTATCCTGATGACGATGGCTGAGTCAACCATCGAAACGTTGATCCATTTAAATGATCTTACCTGATGTGAAACCCGAGAAACCGTCACTTATATAAGCATGGGGTTTATTTTAATCTCTAGTTTTGCAAAAGATGCCAGATTATTAATACCTCCGCAGTATATGTCAGTAAAGCGCCTTTCCGTCGATCAAAAGATGAGTATGTGTTGGTTATACATTTCTTGACCTCGGATAAAGGTCTATGTTAGCCCTTGCGAAGTTCCATATACATCTACAAAATACCCTGCAAGCTACCTCAAGGGTGTGTGGCAGGGGGTGAGTAGTCACCTACATGCATTACACTACACCCTAAAGTTAGTGTAACTACGGACAATTACGCATTAGCATAAATCGCTAATGCGTGTCACGAAGCGAAGCCTCACAAGCATGCACTACACTACAGACATGCTACCAATGGAGAGGGACCGTTAATGTATATTGCAATCACACAAATGGACAGAGACTCAAAGAGTCATGCCGAAAACATGCACTGCGTGCTGTTAGTACTAGGTAGAAGATAAGGATACAAGTATTAGGGATTACTACTACTGCTAAGAACTACACTACCTATCGACAAAACTAGTTCAAAGTTTCATTGGCAGCTGTTATGATCCCTTATCGCTCGCGGGAAAAATGGAAAACATGCACTCCGTGCTGTTAGTACTAGGTAGAAGCTAAGGATACAAGTATTAGGGATTACTACTACTGCTAAGAGCTACACTACCTATCGACAAAACTAGTTCAAAGTCTCATTGGCAGCTGTTATGATCCCTTATCGCTCGCGGGAAAAATGGCATTTTAAATCTGTCCGTTCTGCAGTCTAGTTCCCTAATTTTATTCTCATTGTCTGATCTACCGTATTATGTGGGATTTCGTAAAATATTATCTACGTCGTCAGAGAATAAATCGGTTTGGAACTTACATGATAGATTGAGACAATTCTAATCGGGGGTCTAACAAGGGTGAAGTAGCTAGTAGAAGTAGTAGTTCCTCTGGTATTTGGAGCCTACCGAAAAAATAGTCTACGACTTCCAAATCAATTAATAATCTTTTCAATGGGTGTTAGGGCACAGATGTTAATGGAGGTTATTACTCACGGAGGACGAATCGCAGTGAAAATCAATATTTGAAACCACGTCCCTCCGGGTGTCCGACTACAACCCCGGATATTATGATTGTTCATTTTATTTATTCCCGAAGAAATTAGTTCCAGTGGGTAACCACGTTCTGTTAACCATTTCTGGCGCCCAAGATTCCGACGATTCTGGTATGCATCTACACTCATTATACACTTCAAGTTACCTCAAGGATGGGTGGCGGGGAATTCATTTTCACATTGACTGCTTTGCGCGTAATGAAATTTTAATGTGTATTAATCAGTTAAGCACACTTGTATTCACGGAGGTTTCAATTTATAAGAATGAATCGGGCGTGCGTTAGTAGTGCTTAGCATTTGAAGAAAAGCTTCCTGCAATGATGTAACTACATAAGCTGCTTATAATGAATAATTATCTATCCATTCCTAATGACAGTTTCTGCGGTCCTTAATCTGTCGTTTAAAAAATTAACTTTTGAAACATTTCTTTTCTGCAAAATGCACGCGTTTGGTCGGTAGACGTACCTGCTTCGTCATGCCCTTCACTGATTATTGCTTATGTCGTCGCAGACAAGGAGTGATGATTTTAAAATCAGGATCGACGTCCAAAACGCTTCTTAGATAATCGGAAAGGCGTATAAAAGGACATAGTTCCTCTTAACCCCTCTGCCACGCGTCCCTCCGTACGACAGCTCGTAGGGTAGTATGTATATGAACAATCGCGTTTACAGTCCGCAGTAGCCGTTCAGTCTTGA
Source organism: Pyrrhosoma nymphula (assembly GCA_963573305.1). Taxonomy (NCBI): domain Eukaryota; kingdom Metazoa; phylum Arthropoda; class Insecta; order Odonata; family Coenagrionidae; genus Pyrrhosoma; species Pyrrhosoma nymphula. Next base: position 68,931,320 of record OY754327.1, on the reverse strand, counting down.
ACTACGTAGTGTAGATGTACGTGTGACCCAACCGTTTACTATTCTGTCATGGCCACCGCACGTCGAGTTTCAGCTTTTATCACCTTGGTGACGTTCTGTTCAAGTTGTTGTCATAATAGCCTTGTTGTTATTATTAGATGACTATGTTTTTCTTATTGGAGGTTCTATGAAAGTATATAGCTCTAAAAAAATGAGTTGAAAAAAACGAAAGTTTGAATGACAAAAAACCTACTCAACCCAACAACTCCCCCCAATAATGAATTTAAAGGAAAAATAAGGTCTTCTTTTACAGAAAACCCTCAAAACTCAACATGGCTACAGCAGGTGGTTATAGCAGAAAAGTAGGCACCCTTTACCGCACTAGTAATATACTTCTAATTGAATTATGCAGGGAAAGACATATGCAGATAATGGTTGTAAATATTGGTTGGCGCCTAAGAAATGGTTCGCTCGTGACGGTAGAGATGGCTAACCTTTTCATCCCGACCAAAATTCCCGTCACGCTACCTTGTGAACTTATTAAAGGCAATTCTTGGGCTGGGTCCGAGCTGCGTCTCGTATCTTGGAGACGCTCTGCATCGTCCTCCCCTTCGGCCACTCTTTTATATGCCTGCATCCCATCCCAAAACGGAAGGAAATTTCCCAGGTGCTCGCAGAACCCTTCCAATCTCCAAATGGCCTCTCGACCTCCCGAGATAAGAAACAGCGTTGAGCCCCTTTGTGCCTCGGGTTGCCCGGGTGGTAGACTCCTCTCAGCGTCCTAGGCATACCAAGGAGTCACCGAAAGGGAAAGAAACGTAACATCGAAGCGAGTGATAAGTCACAAAGTTGTATGGCACGGTCGCGGCGTGCATTTTATTTTTTTCTCTAGAGTGATATGAGCATTCGTATAAGTTTTTCCGAGGGTGTAGAAATTTCGGGTATCTATATATCTTGATGATACATTTACAGCCCTGCAGTTACAATTTAGTGAGGGAAATGCCAATTAAACTTTTTTATTTGCAAATGATTTTTAAGTGCTGCTATTAGACGGAGAATTTCGTAAGCGAAAGAGGCGTTAAATCGTAGTAGAGAACAGATGACTGAACTGATGGTGGAAGGATGTAAAGAAAAGACTGGCGTGGAGTCTAATACGGAGTGTAGCGTTGTACGGTGCTGAAACGTTGGCTTTAAGGAAAAAGAATGAGAATAGGCTGGCGTTTGAGATGTGAGTGTGGAGGGGAATGGAGAAGAAGCAATGGACGTTGGGGAAGACGAACGGAGAAGTGAGTGAAGTGAGGAAAATGCTAGAGGAACTTAGGATGAGGCAGAGTCGATGGTTGGAACGGGTAATGAAGGAGGAAGGGATACTAAATGCCGTGACACTGAGTTAGAGGTTGAGTAAGCGGGGAGAGGAAGAAGGAAACAGGCTTCAAGGATCGGATGAAGAAAGATGGGACGTATGGCGAGCTGTAGAACGAAATAGTGTATGGAGACAAATATCTCCAGTTGTAACATATTATTATATTGTATTTTTACTCCTCTAAACCTATCTTTACCCGTCGATCACCAATCGTGCATCATTAAAATACATATTTAGGAAATCATTGTTGAATCGAGAGCGTTATGAATAACCTTTTCATGGACGAGGAATCGTTACTTTGCTATTACATTTTGATCCAAAATAATTTACGCCATCTTTGAGACTTGCTGTATTTAGCCCCAAACGGACCGCATCGTAAATAGGGGACGCTTGGAGATATAGGTGGAGATAGGTTTTGGCCGAGGATCTTATCGTGATTGTAACGCTTAAATGCACATGATAGCCCTCTCAAGAACTGAAGGTATTACCCATATTACCGCAGAGGTCTGGTCGGCAAGCTATTGAGACGGGAGAGCCAAACCTGTGTCTCATAAATTTAACTATTTCACTGTCGGACAAAGAAAAAAAATCACCGTTATGTGAATGTTGTCCTTTAATAAGTGAACTATTGAAGAAATTATGACCTTAAAATCAATGATATTATTTTTCATTTGTACTTCAGAGCCCATTGTATGTAGCCAAAGATCCGGCTCTGGCTCGCGAGTCTCAGTTTGCCGATCCCTGCCACAGAGTAAAGAAATATCACAGTGATGGAATGATGTGGAATTACTTACTAGTCGTTTTAATTAGTGTTTGCAGCATGTTTTATCACTTTGTTAGTTTACCTCTCGTGAGCCTTAGGAACTGCAGCGATGGTAGAGTACCGTATGTGAATATAGATAAACTGCCAGTTCCCTCATAACTCCTGATTTAACAAGGGCCTTGATCCGGAACGTCAATTGGCCAAGACATGTTTTTCTTCGGCTTCATTTTACGGCTCTAGGGTGTGTCGCTCCGTAATCTCTGTTGTGTGTAAGTTTCCCCTTTCACGCAAACATATTCTTCTCCCGAAACGTGTGTACCTTCACCAGTTATTGGGCATTTATATAGTTACTTGACCGGTTGTTTAGAGTGTCAATCTCCTGTGCGGTTATTTCTGCGAGCATATGGTGCGACTATTGACTACGACGACCTTCAATCTAAGGGTGAGATTCCCCTGAGGAGATATTCGAGCGAAATGCCAGTTAAGAACTTGCAAGCGAGTCACTAGCGTATTAAGATTGCCTGTAGTTGAGGAAAATTTGTGCCCGAACTCTTCTGCGTAAATTTGCATTTGCTCTTTTGTTATTCCAAATTATTATCATGTTGAAGAAAATGAGTTAATACCGCGACATGTCTGGGCTACTTAGTTTACGTATGTTTCGGAACACACAATCTATGCCCTCCGCTGTTCCTCGTGGTTAAACCTTACTTTACAGCCACCCGAGTATATTTTTAATTCCCAAATAAAGGAAAACTTAAGTATTTTGTATTTTTTTTAGTTCACTTAATTGTACACAATTCACCATGTCCTATTTTATAAAATATGGGGCGGAATTTAAGGTTTACTACGTTGGCCATCATCGCAAACAAGCGTTTATGTTTCGAGGCAGTTTTGGCTATTGTTCCGTGATAGCATCCCTTAGCTTATTTTTAAATGTTAAACAAATTAATCCTGCGATCAGAGTTGGATGGTTGCTTCTCCTTTTTTCATTTATCCAGGTTTTTTTTTCCCTCAGAATTTTTAAATATTTTTGCCAAATAGTTCTTCCCCATTCCTGGCTCCTGGATGCCATTTTTTCCTTTATGGGCAAGGGAATGCTCCGATATGGCATTCACGCATGCTGACCTAGAAAATCATCGTGATTGATCATTGAAGGTCTGTCTTTCAAATTTTCGCCGAAGGTTACTTCCCGTGGAAGGAAACGGTTCTTCTCATTCCGGTGGAACGAGATCGTTTCTTCCATTCTATCCAAAATATTCTCTTCCTCTGACTCACTCTCATCGCCATTAGTTTTGGCGTATTTCTCGCAAGTTTTGAATTCTTTTCAAGTTTGATACAATGGGACCCGTTGGTGGCTTTCAACAAACTTTTTAATAGTTTTGTTTCGCGTCTCTCAAGTAAGGGGCGCATCTGTTCGGAAGCTAGGTTAAAACATGACTGCACTGCATGGTTAGGTAAAGTGGGCATGTGGATTGACTAAAGTTTTGTCATTTTCTCAGTTGGAAGTTTTTATTCCTGAAATAAACTATAATTTCCCCTAGTTAGTTAATCATCTTGGAATCATATAGTCTACATTTGATATAAATTTCAGATCGCCTCTCCTTTTTACGATAGCTAATTAGATCATTTATATATGCTCGTATATAAGAATTAGCCCCCCTCAATACATATCGCCTGATACATCGGCATTAAGGAAGATGATGTATAGGCTAAGATGAAGTTGGCGTATAGGCTTTGACTTTATGATGAATTAATATTTATAATTGAAATTAGCATTTCAAAATAGGATGTTTCTTATGAAACGTAAATAAATTTAACGCATAAGTACATGCAAATATAATATATTGTAGTTGGTACTTATTATTTATTTGCCTTAGAAGAAATACTAGGGAATATTTTAATGCTTACGAACGATGTAAAATCTAGTCATCGGTGTCGGTTTGGCGGTTTTGGTATTTCGGTGAGTAAATATCTTAATTTTTTGTCTCGGAAAAACTGATTTCGGGTTGTAAGTAAATTAGGAAAGCAATGAGAGAATGAAGGTTTGCGGCAAGGTATGGAAGTTGAACAGTGGATAGCGACGTGATTAAGCCCTTAACTTCGTTGTTTCCCGGAGCGTATCTTTCATTGACTTTTATCTGGGTGATCACTTTTATTCAATGAAGCTAATACGAATGTGACGGAAATGTAAGCTTTTTTCTTATCACGTTCGTGAAATATATACGTCGCCTCAACTTTCGTTCAACATGTTTCGATTTCCTCGCATATTGAATGCGAATCGCACATCCCATTCTTAACCGAAACTTGTGCCTTTTCAGAACAGGTTTCATGTTCAGCGACCGAGAGAGCATTTTTGGTGATGGCTGATGTCCTCCATTGTTGCGTATCCATTGCCCTCTGATGTTCTTTTCATCTTTTGATGATGGCTCTTTTACTTTGTCCGAAATAACTTTTTCCGCAGCAGAAAGGAACCTCCTTTACTTCCATCGATTTATAAGGTTAGATGTTTGGTCTTGTATCATCTTTGCCATGGAGGAGTAAGTAGACACATTTCCCAAATGTAAAATGCCGCTGAATATCTGTGACCATTGGTGCAGTGTAGTTTTCTTTTTCATTTTAAAAAGGTCTTGTTTTCATGGGGCTGTCTTCATTATTCTGATCACGCTCCAGTGCCCTTTTCATCTGGAATGTTTCATCACCATCTCTCAACAAGGTGCTCAACAAGGCAAATAAAAGATGCTCTTCATCATTTTCGAGTGTGTCGTTTCAGAAGTAATACCTGATATGTTGCTTTGATTATCAATTCAAATTGGTATCGCTTGTGTTTCGGTGTGGTCTATAATTTTTGTCTGTTACGCCAAGTGAATAATAATGTGGACGTTGAAAAAATATGATTCACATCAGATCTGGCTCCTCCCTCTTGTTGTTTTTATATTTCGGGACATAACACTTTCTTTGACAGTCTCATGTTATCTGCGGGGATCCCTAAATGATAGGGATTATTGTAATCCCTGTATATTAGCGAAATGTTCTGAGGCTTCCCAAAACTGTGACGCTGAAGGATGGGGAATGAAGTTTCCCCATCATTTTAAGTCTAATCCTAAGTTTTTCTCTTAATCAATCCTTTCTTTTTTATGGCCATCGAATTGCAAATTTTTCTTGCAATCAATATTAGTATGTCTTTTATCCTGCAACAGGTTTATATAAGAGGATTGGATGATGTTAAATCCACAAAGCGCTATAAAATTAGTTCTTCTTCGGCTATACGCATCTGCTCAATAATGGCGGAATTATTTCCCATTAATAGTGGACGTGTTCGCGCCGAGTTTGTGTCGATAAATTGTCCTTTCGGATGGATTTTAAATGCGTTTAATCTTTGCTTGTAATGGCAGTGTTGCTTCGATATTTTATTCTTTTTTTCCCGCCGTGGCTTATGTTTAGAAGAATTGTATGCGTAAAACCAAGAAATTTACTTGCGACAGACAAAACGGTGAGCTCTTACGGCTTGACAATATTAATGAAAAGTGCATCCCCAAAAGCCGTAAGCGATTTTACCTTTCGTATCTTTGGAGGTTGAAAGGGGAAGGACAGGCGTTGAATGATTTTTACGGTGGTCAACCTGCGCCTGGGATCCACTCAACGAGAAATGAAAACAAAAACTAAGCACTTAAAATAAAAAAACAGGGTACACTCACGCTACATGTTAGTGCAACTCGTAAGAGGAGTTTTTGCCGTCTCGTCAGGGAGCAACACCAACAGGTTCCAATCACGTAATTGGTTTAGGGAGAAATTAATCTCACGTCAGTGATCAACTTACTACAAGCACATACGGCTTCACCAAGTGGCTATCGAGGTTGCTAATCTCGATCGCCGACCTAGTGAAGGGCACAAACACACGCACCCCTCACACAATATCACCAGAATGGATGGCTTTCGCCTCAAGTCAAAAGGGTAGCACAATAAAACGCTCCCTTACTTGTGGCTATTTAGGGAAAAATGAATTTGCTTGATGGTGGACCAGGGTGCGTTTAATGCTTGCGTTATGTTGGTTCAGGGTGGAAAGATATTTGAAATATTGACTGAATTTCTCGCTTTTTAACAATTTCACAACGTTAAATGATTAGTTTTTTCACTCATAGTACATGTATGTCAATTATCCTCGAAATGAATTGTTCACAATTTTAGTGTTAAATATGAACAATTTCACTGTTTTTCGCAGAAATCGCAAACTTGTCCTTTGACCGTTGTTGCATGGTAGTCAATTCACCACTATAGATAAAATACCTCTGGGACATGGGCGCCCATACTCGGGGGCAGGGGGGCCGCCCCCCTCCCCTAGCCTCCCTGAAAAATAATAAAGACAAGGGAAAATTGTATTTATTTATTGTTTTTACAGGGTTAAATTAATATTTTAGTAACAAATTTAGAAAATTGTCATTCACCTTAGATGTTCCAAAAATGTACTCCCGACACTTCAAATTTACTAAACCTTCCGGGAGAGGGCTCCTCGGAACCCCCTTCTTAAACCTGTATTTCCCCCCCCCCCCTCCCTGGAAAATATTGTATGGGCGCCCATGCTCTGGGAAAATACTCAATCTCCGTAGTAGACGGAAAATGAATTTTGAGCTGTCGTACTCCGTAGTGAGTGGATGAAAATATTCATTCGTATTTGTATACTAACTTCGCAGAAATAGGGTTGTGTCTCTTGAAATCAGTGTTTTAGTTAATCTTTAATGCTGGTGAAATTAAACTTCAGGATATGAGGTTAATTTGACGGGGACACGGTAAAAGCGTGTCGTGCAACGGAGCGTAGGTAATCATAGGAGTAATCAAGGGAGCAGGAGAGGGGATTTAGCGAGCCTTGTTACTTCTCGACCGTTATTTTGCCTCGCACCCATCTGGAGTGTGGCTCGAGTGTGAGTATGGAGTTCCAATTTGCCAGAGAGGAATTCTCAACCGAATAGTAAACTATGTAATAAATTTGTCCCGTATTCAATCCAGTACCTTTTACGCCCACATCCGGAATGCATCTCGAGATTTGGGGCGTTTTATTCGGATCGGCATGAGTGACTACTGGTCAGTCTCGGTTCCATCGTCCAGTTATACACTTTACCTCTCTCTCCTCTCCCCTAACTTCCCCCACCATTATCCCCCCCTACACTCCCCTCCCAAACAGCGCAGCGAGAGCAGACGTTATCGTTTCAACTCACTCCCTCTTACAAACTTTTTCGGCCATGCGCCCGCCCGGAGGCTATCGATCAATTATTAGTCCGGCGGAGAAAATGTTGGCTCTTCGTCTTCTCAAGAAGTGTACACACTAAGGAGTTTCCTCCTCCCCTCCGGCTTTTGTGGACCGGCAAAAAGGAAGCGGACGAGAACAGGAAGAGTAGAGTGTTTTTTTATTTTGATTGGCAATTATTTTTGGTGAAATCCAACGTCAATCTTCCAATTGACCCCGGAACGCTCCTCAGCGCTTGGTGTTTTTCTTAATTCAGGATGGGCGGGTGCTGTGAGTGGCGATCGTGGACACTCTTTATTGCCTGTATCACACGGCACTTGACCACGTACCATTTCGAGTAGTAGTCGTAGACTTGGGTTTTGGGTGCTCCGGTTACATCTAAACGGAGCACCCATCTTATCTCCGGTCGCCTGACCGGATATTGTAAGCCTAAAACCAATACAACACCCGTCCGATGCGATATCCTAACCCTATGGTTTTCCAGACCCTCAAGTTGCCAACATCGTTACTACTACCGACTACTCAATTATTTATGTATTTATTTTCTAAAACACCAAAACAGCAACTAAGACCTATACATTGGGTTCATTGAAAAGAACACATTTATGTAAAAATAACTGTAAAAATGAACAACAGTATTCAAAAATAGACAATAAGGCAAGTGCGAAGTGGGGGAAAAAAGAATGTTATCACAGTGCGTTTCATTTGGGAGGTAAAGATGTTGCATGAAAAGAACTGGTCAAGGGTAGGGTAACTGTCAGCGAGGGCGTTGAATAATGAAAGTAGGTGGTTGAGTAGGTATCATTGGGAACCGGAGAGACGGAATTTGGGTGTGTGTAGCAGACTCACATTACGAGTGGTGCGGGCCGGGATGTGGAGTGAAAAACAGGAGAGAAGATTATCAGTGCGGAATGATCCGTTCATGTTGGTGTGTAGGTATTAAAGGTCCGAAGCCGGCGATGGGGATGGCGTGAGAGGCCTAGAGATGATAGGATTTCCTCACGTGAGCCAAGTTTAAGGGAGGGCACGCGATGTAGGACTTTGGCTAAAAAGAAATTAAGGGGTGGTTGAGCAATTTAAGTGTTGTGGGGGATGCAGTTGACCAGATGGGAGAGCAGTACTCGAGGATGGGTGGTGCACACCCAAGAAATTATAGGATACCGGCACCATTCGCCTCTAACAACTAGTTCATCCCGAATTTTTGGAGCACTCCGAAATAAAATCCCATGGGCGGTCTTGCCAATATTCGCCAATTCTCCGCGCATTTTCAAGAATGATCATTGTGTAAATGATTCCCGGATGACTCTATTCAGTCTTGGCCCCGAACTTGGCATCGTGAATGGTCTGGAAAAGGAGAACGTATCGTATGATACAGACTTTTGGTTAGTCATTGCTTCTATGAGTACTTAGTTGCTTTCGAACAATCCTATTCACTTTTACATAATCCGTTCCTTTTTCAGTAATCAACTTTTACTTTAGGATATCAGTAATTAACTTTAGGATAAATGGGAGTATTTGTGGAGCGAAGGGTCTTTTCTCCCATTAAATTCCCCGAACTTTTTCATAGTAGAATAGAATTGTCGTATTCTCTATTATGCATTCCCGTTCATTATGCATGGCTCTCTAGGGAAATGATCCCCCGAAATAAGCTCCAATTTGCGATTCTAACAGGGCATGTCAAAACTCCGCGCCTGTACAATGTCGATGATCTTGTGAATGCTTCGAGGAAGGTCTCAGTCATGCTAGGCTCTTACATCCTCGGTATCAAGTCCTAGCTGACATACACGGGGTCTTGCGCAGGATCAAGTAACGGTGTGATACGGGCTTATAGGCGTATCTTCGGCCCACATACCAATGTTTCGGTCGGGGCGCCTCTCTTTACAGAAGGGGGAAGTGAGGGTTCGGCGGGTGGATTGGGGGGAGGGACTCCATCCTCTCTCGAGTCCTCTATCTGGAATTGACGTTAGTTGCCACCGTCAGTCACGGCTCAATTTAGACCACTCTATCAGACGTGGTATATGCCGCGGCGGGGAGACCCTCATGCTTACCAATGGAAGAGGCACCCAGCGCTGCTCAGCGGAACCGGGGCGCTGGCCACTCGTGATAATTTGTGCTCACCAGTCCCCGCTCTCCCCCTCCTCCCCCCGTTCGTCCTCCTCTTCTCTCCTTTCGCCTTCAGCCCTACTACCCACCTCTCTCTCATGCGCCCTTCCATCCGTCGCTGACGGCGCGCCGTCGTCGTTTGCCGTTTCGTTTTTCCCGTCAATACTCGCACCTCTCCCTCTTCTGGCCGGTGGAAGAGCGGCAGCCTGCAGCATTCGTGGGCGCTTTTAGTGCCGTGTATGCTCCCCTCATCGGTTATTGGCAAATTCAGAACCCCCCTTCCCACCTGGGGGGCTTATTGCTCCACGTTCCGTAAAGGATTTTATCCTCTAAAATCCGTCTAGTGCGGAAGTCTTCGACCAATTTGTCTGGCATCTGGTTACTTATTTTTTATGTTAGTTACGTAGTTCAGGTCAACGGAGAGTCGATCTGCGAAGTAAAACCAATCCAAAATGAGAGCACTACTAGTTTGTTATAGGTTTATGATACTCCAATCGATGAGGTCATAATGCACCATCCAACAAAATCTTAATCCTAAGACAAACACAGTATCCGTGCCCGAGTTGGGATACGGACCCTCGACCTCTAGGTTTACCAATCCGCCCTGTAACCAACCTCGCCACCGCGGCCCGCACAAAATTAGATCATTCACTCGTGTACGTGTTAAGTGGAAAGTAAATCAAATATTTAGGTGGAGCTATTTGTGGTTGACCTTACGGCGGCACTTCTTTATTTTTTGGGGTTCAGCCCGCAATGTGCTTTTATGCCCCGCGTTAATTCTCGTCAAGGGTTTTTTTATTACCGGATGGAAGTTATCTTATAATGCGGATGGGTTTCCTTATAAATTCGACAGTATCTGGCGAAACGTTTTGGAACAGCATTTTCGTACTTAAATAAAATTGCAGTAGTTGTACTGTCCACTTATATTTAATGTAAAATATTACACTACACGTGCTTCGACGCTAAGGGCGTCATCTTCAGGTATACACCAGTTAAATCTCCAATGGGTATATTTATACATATGCAAAAGGAAAGAGGGGGGATTCTTGACCATTGGTCCTCTTGGGGGGTTCTTGACCTCCTTCATTGGTCAAGAATCTTTCCTTTCCATCATCATGAATCATCTCTTTCCTTTTGCATATGTATAAATATACCCATTGGAGATATAGCTGGTGTATACCTGATGATGACGCCCTTAGCGTCGAAACACGTGTAGTGTAATATTTTACATTAAATATAAATGGACAGTACAACTACTGCAGTTTTATTTATGGGTTTCCTTAGTTTTATTTCCTTATTTTAAGGTTCATCGAGTGGTATGTTCACGTAGTCTGTTATTAAAGATATCCGTGGATAGCGCTCCGTTCAGGTAAGATCATCCATGTCGAAGGAATGCTTAGAAGGGAAGGGAATATCTTCTGTGCCTGGTGAGCTAGCGGAGTTTGTGATGAGTTTCTCCTGAAATTGCGTTGATATAACTTGGTGTGTGCACTGAAGTGATTTATTATCCATTTGTGAAGTCGCTCTTGAAACATCAAAGGAATCCCTCCAATATTCCCCATATTCTCTCTTTTCGTGGTCTTACTGACTTCTCCCGAGTAAAACCTACACGTTGAGTGCACGTAGTCGGTTGTGTGATATTGTGCTCGTAAATCAGGTTATTAGCCGCTTGTCCTCGTCTTTCACGCTTTAAGTTAATTTTGTAGAATACTAAAAGCATTGATTGAAGATGGGAAAGGTACAAATGTACATTTCGGAGTACGTATCAGGTGTCTTCCTTTAAGCTCGAAAGTGTATTTACATTTATTGCATTGAGTAATCTCATGTAACTTTTGGAAAGTTGAAAAGAACAATGATCTACAATTATTTCTGAAAAACGATTTCCAATTTTTCCGTGAAGTTTTACGTTAGAAGAAATTTTTTAAAGTTACTCTGGTTCGTGTAAATCTTGCATTGAATTAATACTTTCATTAATTTCTCCATTGAAGTGCTCTGGAATGCAGATTTGGTGGCGGGATACTTGTATCCCAATTTTAGTTTTATCACTCTGATTGAGTCACTTTTGGTGGAGTGAGGTAATACTACCAATTAAATTTTTCTTTATCTTTCGCTCATATGTTGTTCTTTTGTACCCATAATAGGCATATGTTCAATGTTTTGTTCTGCATCACTATTCAGTTATTTCAAGAAAACGTAAATATTTCGAGGTTTTAATCGACAAATTAAAATAATATTTTTGAGGTATTGCCTTCGCACGCTTTTTTATTTTGGGAGGAATTTTTGTTGCCGAGTAAACTGTTGGAATTATTGATTGATGTAGTGCATAGCAGAGTAAGAACTCTGTAAGTTTTGTAGATAACTGATATGTTATTGAATATACTTATATATTTATATAAGTGTGTATATATATATATATATATATACTTTATATATAACTATAGTGAAAATTGCTTAATGTTTGCGATGTATCAATGCATATAGAATTAATTTGTCAACCCATTGCGAATACGAGTCGGAAATGGAGAAAATACTTAAAATTTCATAATGAAAAAACTATACGGAGAAGTACAAAGCACGAAGAAATAAAAGTTCAAGGCCTATAGTTGGATATAAGACGGCTTTGTATGGTACCAGACTACATCAAAATCCCGGCGAAAGCTTTCATATCATTCCTGGGAACTGCTATGAAACGTTATATGCGTGACCGTGCGTCAATTGGCTTTCGGATTCCAGCTCTTGGGCCCTTGACCATCAATTCTACCTACTCGGCGGTGAAATGACTCCAAGTGAAAACGCTTTACGTTCTTTCCCTTGAGCGAGTCGTAAATTCGTACGACCACTTTCACATTCGCGCGGAAGTCTTCATTTTTTTCTCGCTCTCTCTGTCGGAGCTCTATGATTACAAACTGTGAAGGGAGGCGTGAAAGATGGCGGAAAACTGGAGCATCGCGAAGCGACGACCCCGCCATCGTCCGGCGGATATTTTTGCAACCGGTTTTTCGGAACCGGTCATCGATAAAAAGCCGAAATGCGAACTCGACTCTTTAATTTCATTGGGGACATTTGCGGATGAAGGTCGGAACACAATCATCGTGTATTTAAAACTTGAATTATCATAAGGAGGTTTGAGCGAGATTTTTTCTCTAGTCATATTAGAGACCATATTTGAATTTAATTTTTTAATTTCACAAGCTGTGAGAAGCATAAATTAAATATTGTTTTTATATGACTGAAATCCTCAGTTATTAACTAAATATGTGTACTGTTTACTACTGTCTTACACTGTACATATTTACTGTCTTTAACTTGACTAATTTTTTTCACGCAAATACGGTGAAAACGTGTTCACAAACGAAGACTTTTGCGCTTCTGTAACAATTACTGCGGTTAGTAATAGATTTATTTTAAATAATAGTTGAGAACTAATATAAAATACAGTAGGTACTTAAATTTCTGACGATATCAATGCGTTAGAAATTCCTCACTATTTAAATATAATCTGTCTGGAGTGCATACCCTTACCATTTCCCATGGAAAATTGCTGATATATTTTGGCAAATAACTGTAAAAGTAGAATGGTAAATGGCTGATATTTTATTATCATTGGAAACATGAGATATTTTTCTTTATGATGAGGCCAAATTCATTAAATTTTAATGTGAAATGATTTCTCGCTCAAAATACTGCGAGGAAAGGAAAAACTGCGTTAAGTCATTGCGTCGGACACAGTCACCCTGTACTCGGTAACGTGTACGCACTTTCAAATTAATAGTTGGAAAACTCCCATCTTCCCCGTACTTGGTTTTTGCAGAGGTCCGCGACCGTCAGTTGTTTATTTCGCGAATTGTTATCATCTCCTGCTTTCCGTGAAATTATCGCTGCGTCCACATATGACACTATTTCCAACCTCGTATCTGTGTGATAAGTACGCATCATGTCATTAATTGGACGTTGATTGTGCTGCATGTTCCAAAATTCAAGACGATACATATCGCCTGTTGCACGCGACGCTGCTGCAGATTTACTGTTGCCTGGCTAGAATGCAAAGCATGACTGGCAGATCTCTCTCTCCCTCATTCTATTGTTTCGGCTCCTCTCGATTTCGTTCAAGCGGCCGCGGATACTACTTTATTTCGTAATTGCGTGTTTTGGAGCATGAAAGTTTGAATTTATTCGTAGGCCCCTTCTCAAGTAGACCCACGTGAATCACCACATAATGTCAGCAGTGTTCGCAGTAGTAGCCGTGTATATGAATTCTCAGCGACCGATAGTGAGCTGGTCAAATTGAATACTTTTCCGAATATTTTGAAGGCGAGGTTCATGCTCTAATGAGGATGCTAATGGGCATCCCTCTGGCCGAAGGACACAAATATATTTAGTTGTTCATTTTTATTAACTTGTTATTCAATGGCATTCTTCAGCTGCCATGTAAAATTCTGTTGGTTTATGACACTGGGGATTCGCTGACGCTGACTCCGAAAATGGCGCTTAATTCTCATCATCTTCAGAGATTTGTTATGCTTGCATGAACGTTCCCCAGCCATGATATGTAGAACATCGAAGTCCGAAAGCAACGATTGATGAATATATCTTCTTGCGTGCGTATTATAACCCTATGATATGCATTAACTCGTACTAAAATGCGTTTTGCAGTAAATGCCTCTCATCTCTTTTAAAACTTTAATTTATCTCAATTTCTTCAGAAGCTGTTGGCCGAGACCAATACGTGTAAACCTTTGGTTTATTTTATAAAAGACGACTGGTAAGTTTGTAATTGTTTTATTTTGGAAATTTTCTTGGATAATGGCGTTCCCACCCGTCGTTTTTCTTTTAAGGTTATTCGAAAATTCGTCAAAAATTTTAATGCACTTCCTAACGTTTTAGCTATTAAAATTCAAATGTATTCGACTCTATTTTGGGCCAAAAATACTGAATTTATTTGTGATTATATGCATGACTTCTTCATTCTTCTCCATTGAAAATATTTGTTCAAGCTTGTTATCTTTTATAAAACAATCCTCTTAATAATGACATGCCAATCGAAGTGACCATACCAGCTTTTACGTCGTACATTTAGGGTATGACATGGTGGTATGTACACTACATATTTTATGTATACTTACAATGGGCTTTGTTTATCCATTGTTCGCCGTATGTTGGGTGAGCTTAGTGTCCTGAAATATCTCTTTATCTTAGCTATAGGGAGTATATTTTTTCTTCCCGGAAGACCGCGTGCTTTAGACAAGTGCTTGACTCATCCTTCCACCCATTCTTTCGAATACCGTTTAGCTGCGTGCCACTACTTCAAAAGAGCGAAGGAGATGAGTCGTGGTTTTTTTAGTGCATTATGTTGCTTTCTCCGGTGTCATTGTTTTCGAAAGGTTTACTTTCTCATCTCATCCTCTGCGTGAAGTTCCCTGCCGCAGTCCTTTCTTACTTTGGTGTGTCATTGCAATGGTTCACAAAGGTAAATCTTCTTTGAGGGAGTTCCTTTTTTCATTCGCGCTGCAGAATGCAGTGGCGGAAGACATTTCTTGGACTGTTACTGACCCTTCGCTTACTATTGTTTGTTGACTGATCACTGTTATTTGTTTCTCGTTTCGAGCTTGAATTTGAATCCGTGAATTTATCAAGTAGTGATGAAGTGGGCAGAGCAGCAAAAAAGGAGGATGCATTATCAAAAAAATAAGGGTAAGAATTCTTTTTTCCCGTACCACAAGTACTGATCGAAATATCCCTCCATAACACATTGCTAATCATCCATTTTCACTTTCTAATTCGTTTCTCTCATCCCTCCATTCCAAGATGTCCTAACTCCTCTTGCCGCACGCCCTTGTGGTGGCTCTCGATTTGTGAATGCAGTCTCGATTATCCGAGGAGTCCACCTCGGATAATCATAAACTCTGATAAGTCAGAAGGCTGAAGTGCCAGCATAAATTACGACAAAAATTAATTTTTTCCATGCTTTGCATTAATTCAGTTTGAGACCCTGAAGAAGGCAAGTAGGGATGTGTAACCCCGTATTTATGAAGAACAAATCCAATGCCGTATTTCGATGCCCGTTCGTGCGAGCTGAACTGGCTTTGAAGAGCCGCATTATATGTAGGTATTTGCGCATTGGATAATTTAGAGCCGCAGAACGTAAATCGGGACTCGAATCATCAAGATTGTACTGTAGCTAGAGAAGTACCACTCATGAAAAATCGTGAGAACGCATGTGCCTCCAAGATGTGCGTATTTTGTTTTTACACGTGATTTATAAATGTTGATGTACCTTCAGGAGCGCACAAGGAAATTCGTGTCCCGACTCCTCCCTCAAAATCTTCCACAACCTCCCCCCAGCGAAAAAAGGAATGAATCCTTTTGAGTGGCAGAAGTCAATTATTCCAACCGCGTATTTTCACCCCTCTTCCCACTGGAGTATAAGAGGTTCTTCGAGAGGGTCTTTTGTCGGTAATTGACTGTGACATTTCTCGTCCGCCTCTTCATTGTCCAAGGAGAGACCGCCAGTCTCCGCAGAGCTGACCCTCTTTGACGAGCTCGCGGATCGAGTGTGTTCCGAGATAAGGAGGGAGGAGACACGGGAAGGAAGGGAGAAGAAGAAGGCGGGAAAAGTGAAAAGGGAGACTCCTCACGTGCGATGCAATCTCATCCTCTCTCCCGCCCCACCCCGCCTGGTGGCGCTGTGTTCCCAGCGGAGCGTCAAAACGGAATTTAAGCCTCTCTCGGCACGCGGAACGGGTAGCGTGGGAAATGGAATCCCTACCCCTTCCTTCCCTCCCACCCACCACCTTACTCCACATTCAGAATAGCTGTACTGTTTGTAAGCAACGGCTCGGGGAGATAAAAGGAGTGGAAAAAAGAAGGAAATGGAATGGTTTCCGCATGCGAACTACTTTTTTCGCCCTTCATTCGAGTTAGCGAGTCTTGTTTTTTTCTCCCCCCCCTCCCCCTTCACTCCTCTCGGCGAGTTTGTGTGCGTGCGCGAGTCGACCTCAAAGGGTTGTTGGCGTGCGTTTGTGTGCTCGGTCCCGCTCCTTCTCCTGCATCGCCAAGTGTCTTTCCACGTCGTCGTGTCGACCCCACATGTGGGCACCATTCGTCTCTCGCCGCACCTGCTGTGCGCTTTGCGCCGCCCTCTCTTCGCTGGACTCCCCGCCCTCCTCCCCGTCTCCGTTTACGGTTGCTTTGTTTCTCTCCCGCGCCTCCTCTATCATTATTTTTTTCCGTTTCCGTTTTAATATTTTTTTTTCTCTAATGAGATCGGAAGTGGCAATGGGGGAGTGTCATTTCGGATGGAGCAGCCTTTCGGTGCAGTGTGGGAAGTCGTGCGTGCGGGTCCTCCCCCCATTCTTTTCTTTAGTTGGCCGCAGGGTAGTCCCGCAGGGGAAAGTTTTAGGGCCAAGGGGGACATTGTTGCGCGCCCGGCGGATGTCCCGTTATTAAATCGCTGGCGTTCAATCGAGGGAAGTGGGTGAGAGATTGAGAGGGGATTCGGAAAGGGAGTGATTGTTGGGGAGATGAGTATTCCTTAAGTCACAGTCGGATGTCCTCCGTTCAGACTAAAAACTTATCGGCCTATTGGCAAACGCAGTGTGAACGCGAGATCGTACCGTCGTAAGGTGTTACTTCCTTATGCTGCCAACTTACCATGGGAAGTATTTAAGAGATGAACATAAAGAAAAATGCAGCACTCTGGTCAAACAAAGCGAATGAATTATAGATGGTTTAAGTGTATTTCTGTAGTTGAGATGAAGGAAGCATCATTTACTTCTAAAATCATTCTTAGATATAAATTCTACGATTGCAGGCTTCCCTTTGTCGAAGCTATTAACATTCTTACTAAGAAAGAAGACGGTAGAAAAGTATAATTGCCTTCTTTCTTATCATTGGTCCCGGATAATGAAATGAGACTGACGAAGTGGAGAAAGATGTCAAATTCGACGAGATGAGTGTCATTTTTTTCAAATATCGTTATCCACATTGCAAAACATCATAGAAATATGGAATTTAAGTTTTCGGTTGCGATTAGCCGCTTGTTCATTAATTGTTTATCATTAAGAGTGAAGAAGATAGACCGGAGTTGCGATGGTTGTTCAAGAAGTAACGTGAACGCGTCGCTCGTTTACAGACCAAGCGGGCCTACTGCGCAGCTGACTCGAGCTTTGGTTTCCTTCGTATGTTGGTGCGGATGATGGTAGTGTGAGCGGGGTTTAGGTTCGTCAGGACGGTGAATCGGGAGTGGGGGGAAGCTTCACCCCCTGCATGCCAAGGCGCGCGGCCGGGTGGTGTGGCGTTCGGAATACAACGTACGCAGTGGCATGTCGATGGTGGTGGCGGCGGCGACGACCCCTCGGAGACACCGTGCGCCTTCTTATAAGGTGGGGATTGGGGAGGGAATGCGCCTGGCGGTGCGAGGAGGTGAGGAGAAGAGGGGGGAGTGGCTCTTCAGGCGAGTCTTCCCGCCAAGCCAGCAGCAGCGGTCACCCGCGACCGTGGAAAGAAAGTCGCCGATGTCTTTTATTTCAACTTTTAAGCGAGTCGGGGATTCACGCGCGCTCGAGGGGTCTCGATCGGACGTTGCCTCGGAACGGCATTCTTGGATGGAAAGTTGGTTTTCCGCGGGTCTTTTCTCCGGCTGAGATCTCCGGAGGAGTGAAAAAAATTGTTTTTTTGACAGATTTCAGTGTCGAAACGTCCGGCGCGTGTGGCGTAACACGAGTTTGTGGTATTTTTTAAGGCGCGTCTGGAAGCGTCATCGGGAATGGAGGCCCTCAAAATCGGTGGAAGCTACCTAGACCGTCCTTCTTTTCCATATTTATTATCTTTTGCCCGTATCTTGGCTCATCCTTTCTAAGTTTGGTTGAATCGGGCATGATTATTCTGTCCTCGGTTCTCAAATGAATCTCGTAATGCTTCCGCTCATTTACATTATAAAGCAGTCCTTGTCACTTCCTAATATTGAATCAGTGGTGAAAAATCATTATGATGATCGGGTTATACCGTCGTATCTGTGCGTAGTAATGCTCACGTGTTACGGATATAGCTCTAGAACACTAATTGTGGTGCGCGCGCTAAGGTGGAAATACTAGGTGGATAAATGTGTTGCGTTTTTGAAGGATTTGGAGCCAAATATCCTTGAAAAATACGCTGCTGATGTGATGGTTCCGAGATTAGAGGAGGTCATGTAATGATGGCTGTTTTTCAGTAATTCGGCGTGGTTATAATTGTTGATTTGTTTAGAGTATCCATGTCAAATAATCTCGGACTTTTCATCTCGTTTATCTACCATAAAATGCAAACTTTTGTCATGGAGAATTTTAAGGCACGGTTATATAATCTTTGGTTGAATATTTTCTCGCTATGACAGCTGAGGTTAATACGTCCTTCCATCGATAACGCTCGCGTCAATTAACCGAAATTCTAATGTATTCGACAAAACCCGAATTCTCTGTTAAAATCAAGTTAGCGCAACGGCCCCGTAACTCTGCGGTTAACATTGACCAGACATTAAATAACCGGACCATGCAGTCGTTTCTATTCCCAAACCGCTGATGCCTTGCTTTGTGTAAATTCTGCCTGCCAAGGATGTATATAGAAAGGGGTTTTAATTTTTTTTTTAATTTTACGAATCCGTCATCAAATCTGTTCCAAAATCTTGAAACTCAAATATATCTCTTTCTCAAAGTTTCAATCCTAATTACAAGTTCTCTAAAAAATGCGATTGTAATGTGAAACATATAAACTACATTCCCTATGAAATGAAATTTTTTCCGATGGAAAATGAGATCTCTTCAAGGGCTTGTAGACTAGCATGAAGCTTGAAGAAAGGCAGCCCTGATAAGTAGCACGCTCCGCCTTTAGCCCCGATAAACGGACGGAGATCCAATCATCCCCACGATATTATTCTTTCTCGAGTCCCACGTTTATATCAATCGTTTTAGAGCTCGTTACATTAATGGCTACGCATTTACCCTTGATCTCCAGCTACATAATATGAGCAGTATTTTAAAATAAGGCTTCATTAAACTCTATTACACCACCCAAATAAAGTTAACGTCTACGTGATCAAGCCATTTCACGTACGAGTCCGTAAGCTATCCCGGAAAATCGATCGCGAGTATAATTAAAAGTAAATACTCTTAGTTTGGCGCGGACCGCCATTTCTGCGGTATTCTCTTCATAAATTGGATTCCGTGTGTATTTTTTATTCACTTTTTTCAAAGACCTTTCTCCTATATTCCGATGCTCTCGTTTTGAGCTGAAAGTGATGGCATCGCTCGTTTTATTCTACTCTGCATGCTGTCGTCATATACTTGCCGTGCTGTGATATATGCGCGATCGCCCTATCCCCTTCTGATTTTCAAGGCGAAGGTATGTTTTGGACACCGCAAAGTGAACCTCGATATTCGAGCGGATAGGTCTTCAAAAACGCACGCAGAAAGTCGGTGTGTGCCGGGAATCATGATCCGGCGAGGAGACTGACGGGTAATCGATGCAACGTTTCCGGCGACACGAACACACTGCGGAGAATTCGGGCTTCTGCACCAAGCTCTTCCACAAATGCTTTACTTTTTTCCTGAGTAAAAAATGCCGAGGGGGAACCAACTTCAAATACGGGAAAAAATATTCTTTCGGGAAATGTTCCATAATAAATTTTCCTGTTTTATTTCTCTTTCCTCTTTTGGTGGGTTTTTCCAGGGACTCATCTAGTGCTCTAAATTATGTCGGTAACTATTTCGTGCGTTGAAAGACCTGTAGGTAAATCCATTGTGTGCCTACCTCCTTGTCACGAAAACTTCATATTTGTCTCATGCACGAAAAATTCACGAAATAATTTTCCAAGAAACTTAAGCTATAAATGCCTACCAAAATGCGTGCTTTTTTGGCCTTTTTTTTCTCTTGATCAGATTGCATCGTCCTCCATAGAAGTTTATCAACTCCCTTACCTTTGCACCGAACTCATTTATCATTAGCATTGATCCCAGCCGTCAGGCGTAGATCCCTATTCTCCTCGTCGAGTTGAGAATGGTGCAGTGGGGGAAGGCATGTGAACGGAAGTTTGCAAGGGCTTTATTGCCCCGTGCGATGTAGACAATTGACCTGAGGCTCTTCTGACGGATCAACTTCGTTGAACAGCTTTCACCAGAAGAAAGAGCAAGTGATTGCCGAAATTTACATTCGTCCATGTGTTTTTTTCTCACGTAACACTTACCTACTGCCAGAAAGTCATCGAATCCATGTCGTGAGTAAAATCAACTCCAAACATTTTTCCTGTGAGGGTTTGATTGTTACCTTCGAGGATATTACTATCAAATCTTATTCTCCATTCAGTATACGAACGTCAATGCAGAAGTTGTACCCATATTAATGCAGGCACTTAATTTCCAAAGGCACCTGATATAATGATAAAAGACACGGATGGGACTCCTAGATGTTGCATTAATCCTCTGGGAGCAAGCACTTATTGCCCGCTTATTGCTGGCGTTCCTTTTTTCCATGGTTTTTCTATCCCTTTTTTCTATCCTTTGATAATACTTTTTTATACTATTTTTTTATATCTCGTGCTTATTTGAATGTTGATTAAAGACTGCTGAAACTACGTTGTTTTTCAGAAAGTTGTGCTGTGTCACTGTGTGTGGGGTCATTTTGTTCGTCGTATTGTACGAAAGTTTCCATGGCAAGTTTGCTCAACAGACCGTCATATGAAATATTCTACATTCTCTCCGCAGATGATTGATTGTGAGGCACGAGTCAGTAATCATGTTTCGATTACTTACTTATGCTTGTTATCAAAATTGTAGTTGCTCGTAGTAATTGGAAGATTTGGGGGTTCCAGTAATGACATGTCATTACCAAAGGATAATAATCGCTCAGGGATTATTCTTTTCTTACTTCTTGGTTTTGGAGGCGTGAGTACATTGTAATTTGAGTGCTCGAATTAAATGTCATTACGGGAAGAAAACAAATGGTTCTCCGATTAATCTTCACTTATTTTTGATTTTGAGAGCGTGAAAGACGAGGATGATTCCAGCATGTTTTCTCGTCTTGGGGGGGGGGGGGGGGCTTCCTCTTTATTTGGCCACGTAACAGTGACACCTTTCGAGCCGAGAAAGGGAAGCCCGCGCCAACGGGGATGAGTCATAATAAGTATTGCGCGTGCGAGAATTTTCAAGACGCGGTGTGAAGTTCAAGGGCGATAAATCATAATGATTACCGTGACAAACGGTCCGGTCAGCAAGTGGAGCAGTACAGTGGGACGCGGTTTTCCGTGCTAGTTGGTTAGTAAAAGTCTCTCGCGGACTCCTTGACTAAAGAGGAGTAGGAAAAGGGGGGACGGTTGTCGGTCGTTGGAGAAATTACGACGGATGGCGGAGCAAAGAGGGGAAGGGGGGTGGAGGCGAGCGACGCAGACGCAGTCGCGGGGGGGACACGCTTCGTGCGCGCTCCGATTCTCCGCTCGAGAAAAAATGAAAACAATTGAAGACTTTATTCCGGTCGGGCGTCGAAAAACTCCTCGCGTTTCGTTAGTGTTTTTCAGCTATTGGAAAGCATCGTGTTCTTTGTCGCGATTCAGGTTAACCCGAAAACTCTTCCAGTCTCTCAGCCTTTCCATGAACTCAGACCTGTAGTAATCCGTGCTTTCAGCGGCGACAGTAACTTTAGCGTAGCCGCCTGCTAAAAATAACGCGAATGTGATGAAATCGGCGTGAAAAGATCATTACCTGGATCGGGATACGAACCCAGATCCCCTGATTTTGCCACGACTTAGTTTTTTTTCAGGGCAAAACGCTTCCGTGTGGGTTTAACCGCATGTAACGTGACACTAAGCGCACGAGGGCGAGTATTACATGAAGTCGTATGTCCGATACATCATCAGGTTCTTCTTGCTCCCTTATAATCTTTATATAATTCAAAATTGATGAAGACACCTTTGCTCTTAATTGGTTAATACACTCGGGGGAAGCTGAGATCGGATCCAAATCCCGTCGGTTGATTGTTTGAAATTTGAACTTCTCACTTTATTGTTGTGATATTCTCCTTCGTTATCGTGTCTTACGTGAACCTCAACTTACGATTACGCTAAGAGCGTATTATGCTTGGAATCATCGCCTGTACTGTATTATGATTTCTCTTATAATCTTTTAATGAAGAATCACTTGTATGTACTAACTACTGGGGACTTATATAAAAGCTTACAATAGTTCTGCCGAGTCAAATATTTCGTGCCCCATTTCTTTAGAATTCTTATAAGTTGTTGTGGTTGTGGTGTGGTAAGTGTATAATGCCAATGATTATTGTGTAATTTCCTGTCGATCGGGGTAAACCAATATTATGGACGCGTCCAAAAATCGTGACCTCGCGAGGTCACGATTTACTACGGATTTTTGTCTATTCATTTAAAAGTAAATTGTTGAAATATTATTATAAATGAACCGATAGAAAAATAATTGTTGTTTTTTTGTTAAATTTATTTAATATACGAATATCCGCGGTGGAATGCATATAGCTTTAGTGAGGTCAAATCTGGAGTGCGCCGCAAACATTTGTGACGCTCCACGGAAAGATATAATAACTACGTTAAATGGACATAGTACAAATGAAAGCCGCGCGTTTAGTTCAAAAGTCTTACTAGCAAATAGTGAGTGTAATTCAGCTGATGGAAGGACTAGATTGTTAGCTGCCGTAACCTCGGAGACAACTCGCTAGGGTGAGACTCCTTGAAAAATTTCAGATCACGCGAATTTCAGAGCGATACGGAGGATATTGTTTCAACCTCTTGCCCTATCTTGAAAACTGATTGAAGTGACAAAATAAGAGGGATAGACTGTCGAACTGATAAGGACAAATATTACTTCTTGCCACGCACCATTAGTGTCTACAAAAATAAAAACAGAGTGAGACACCAAGACGCATAACATTCACTTTCGTGCTTCCCCTCTTCCAGTGCCTTTTCCTTATTCCCTCCCTTTGATGTGATTGGTGTTCATCTACATCTACGAAGTACCGTGCAAGCCACCACTAGGGTGTGTGGCACGGAGTGATTCCACACCAGTGCAGCACTCGTCCCAGCACAAATCGGAACCTCGCACGCTCCCGCGGTCGCTAGGCTCAGGCCAAAAACCAGTCAGGTGAACAGTGCGCAGTCCAACCGGAAACGGGGAGCGATACGTAAATGAACATGCAAACATGATGAACAATGCTATACACACATCTAGTGGTTAATATTACAAATAATGTTAATTTATGAATGCTACGAGATGCTACTTTATGCAGAGAACAAAATAAAATAATGCCGGAAAAATCAACCGGTGTGAAGTGATAGTAATGATGTTGTGTTATTAAGCACAAGTGAAAATTCTACTCTACCTATTGAGGGTGGCAGTTTCATATGGTTGATCTATCGCAGCTATTATGATCCCTTATTGTACGTTGGAAAAATGACATTTTAAATATATCGGTTCTGCAGTCAATGTCCTTTATCTTATTCCTGTGATCGCTTCTGCCGTAGTACGTTGGCTAGTACGTCTAGCGTTGTGTTGTGTTGAACGTCCGGCAAAAAACTGTCTGCTCCGAAATTGCGCAAAAGATTTAGCTATATTTCTCCCTTCGATCAGTTAGAGATTCCCACCCCAATTCCTTCAACAATTCGGTAACACTGCTAAGTTTATCGTAACAACTTTTCACAAATCTTGCTGCTCTCCGCTGTATTCGATCTGTTTCAGAGATTAGTCCTACTTTGTAAGGGTCCCATATACTAGCGGAAAACTCCAAGTGAGGTCTCTCCAGTGAAAAATAACATCGCTCTTTAACCTTCTCGTCGCATTTTCTTAATATTCTTTTAATAAATCCCAATTTGCGACTAGCCTGTCCGCAGATTTCCCGGACGTGTTTCCCCCAAGACAGGTCCTGAGTAAGGGTCACACCTAAGTATTTAACTGACTCTACATTTGATAAGTCTGTTTGATTAATTGTGTACGTTTCGTCGACCGTGTTATTCTTTTTCCAAAAATTCATAACAACGCACTTTTTAAAATTCAATTCTAACTGCCAAGTATTGCGCCATTCATTTATAGTATCTAGGTCTTTTGTAACGCAATCTTGTCAGACTCAGTGCCTAGATCCCTGTACAACACTGCCTCATCTGCGAAGAGGCGAATTTTGCTCGTAACAACGGTAGTGATGTCATTAATATACAAAAGGAACATTAAGGGACCGATGACACTTCTCTGGGGTACACTGATGTAACTTTCACTACATCTGAACCTCTGTTCGCGGTCGGCTAAGAACTCTCTTATCCAACATATTACGTCGTGGTGTATTCCATAAGCTTCCAACTTAACGAGTAACTTCGAATGAGGGACCTTGTCGAAAGCTTTTTTGAAATCTAGTAATATTGCGTCTAATTGGACAAGCTTTTCTCCCGAGGAAAGAACGTCGTGAAGGAAGAGGGCCAACTGGGTTTCGCAAGACCTGCCTTTCCGGAATCCGTGCTGATTTGGCGTTAACAAGTTTTGACTATCCAAGTACCCTATAATCGAACTGACAATTATATGTTCCAATATCTTGCACGTGATATACGTAAGAGAAATCGGTCTATAGTTACTGGGCTCTTCCTTATCGCCGCTTTTAAATATTGATGTCACGATCGCGATTTTCCAATCGTAAGGAACACGATGTTGTGTTAGAGATTTTTCAAATATTATTTTAAGGTACGGTGCTATTTCTGATGCTAATTATTTATAAACTCGGGCGGGAATTTGATCGGGACCTGGTGATTTTTTGGAATTAATGGATTTCAGATGACTTTCTATTCCACGACTAGTGATATTAATAGACTGCATTGGGTACTTATGTAGCCTAGGCATTGTAGCGGTGTCATTTGGAGAGCATGTTGTATAGACGCTTTGAAAAAAGGTGTTGAGGATATTTGCTTTATGTAATTTGTCGTTTGCTATTTCTCCTAGATTGTTCTTTAGTGACGTTACTGTTGATTTGCAGCCTTGAACCTCCCTCACGTACGACCAAAATACCTTTGGGTTATCCTCTAAATACTCGCCCAATATTTTATTTTTGAATTCCGTTAATGCTTTTTGAAAGGCCGCCTTGGCTGCTGTTTTCGATTTCTTGTATTTTTCGCATAACTTCTTATACTCCTCTTCGGGGAGACCCTAACCTGCGTTCTTCATTTTTGTGTGTCAGATTCGTTGTCGCTTGAGAGATTTCCGGAGGTCCGCATTATACCACCTTGGTTCAGTATTGACCTTTTTAAGTTTACTTGGTATTGCGCTAGTTCATCTAAATACATAGTTCTACATTGATACATAGTTCTGACAGCCCCTGCCACACACCCCTTTCGGCTGCTCAGAGGGTAGCTTGTAGATGTAGATACGATCTGTTATTATTATCGACCGGGGTTCGCCAAATGTCACCAGTCTTCCCTGCCGAGTCGTGCTTGTACTCCTTCCAGCCGAGCAATGATGTCAGGGTTGGCTGGTTAGGTCGAGGAAAGCGAGATAGGTGTGTGGTGAGTGTCCCGCTCTTGAAAACTGCAGGTCTTACTGAAACGACAGGAGGCGGATACTCATTTTATTTCTTATCTTTAAGATGTATTTTGCGTATGTTGAACATAAAACGTTCGTTCTTGTAATACGGCGTATGCTTGAGTCGAGAATCTCGCAGTTACTGGTGAAGTTGCTTGATTTCTTAACTAATATGTACGAATGAGGATAGGCCATTTGTATCGATCAGATTTTTGTGTGTATTTTGTCGTAATGGTTTTTCTTGTCCCTCCTTGATGGTGCTTTCAAAATGACACCGTCACTATGATTGCCCCATTAACGAGGTCAGACCCGTTGCAGCCTCCTCGCTATGGTGTAAGGACTACCTTCCGTCAGGCTCCTTGTCTTCTCTCTGTCTGGTGTGGGCAACTCCACCAATTGAAGTCATTGCTATTTAAGTCTCGTAATTTATCCCGTCTGATCTTAACTAGGCATCATCTGAGAGCGCATACTATTGTCCATTTCATAGTGAGAGCTGTAGCAGTCCTCGATGTTGGGTAATAAACTTGAATTGGATGCAGATGGAGAATCATAAATGATAGAAAAATAATAAATTAGTACTTGTAGGCTGAAATCGAATTTCTTGAGCCCTTCGCATAGTGCTTATAGTGTTATCGATGCATCTGATATGGCAAGTATGATCAGTAGTAATATATGCGATGGCTATCCGAAGTTGTTCAAGTCCAGTTTCAATCTTTATTACTTTAGAACTTGAATATCGTGTTCTTCAAAAATAACTGACGCAGTCAAGTTTTTTGGCGGCTTTGAGCTCGTGGTATCGCTTTGCAATTTAAATCATGCGTGGCAAGTGATGGAAAGGGAAGGCGTAGAGTTTGTTCTGGGTTTTACTGAAAGTAATTTTTAAACATCAATTATTATGAGAAATTTGATCCTTTCTTTTGTAATAATGTCGTAAAATCGTATACGATCCTGCTCTTTTAAGTATTTGCTAACCTTTGGCGTAGTGCGCAAGTATCTGACGGAATTGGCTTGTTGTAAGTGCCGCCAAGCGGTATCCTTTAATTCAGCCTGCTGTCCTCTGGCTCCTTTTTATGGTGTGCATGCTTTGAATGACTTGTGTCTATGGCTACGCCTCCGCGGAAGTTTTTCACCTGACTGTAAATGCTCTTTTATATTTAAAATTTTACGCGCTGTTGTGTGAGGAGGTATTTCACCTGATTTTGGTTATTAAGGAATAATTTTCTTGGATGATAAAATTAATGAAATGCCATTCTTGTCATATATTTTTGTGCTTCAAAAAGAAGTTCTCCATCCATTTACGTCAATAGGATATTTCCGGACTACTTCCTCAAATATTTGTTCTATTTTTTTATACATTTTCTGAAGGGCAAATGCGTAGATAAAAAAACTGCTCTGCGAGGATTAGCACTGTGAGGAACAGAAAATATGCAGTGATAAGTGTAGTAGCTTCAGAATACGATGAAACTTCAGTGTTGTTTTCGATAAAGAGGAAGTTGACTAGATTATAAGCAGGAGAAATATTTGCCACGGAAAGGTAGTTTGCATATGGCCAAAGTCAGTGGAACATTTATAACTCGTTCTATCACATTTCTCCGAGATATTTGGACTATAAGGTAGGTACTCTATCGGGTAAGAAGAAATTTTCCCGGAATGCAACGTGGTTTCTACGTCACCTAGCGGGCACATCACTCGCTCTCCGCGCTCAAGTAAACAAGAATTTTTTTCGTAAATTTAAAATGTTTGCCTCTTGTGAGGCCCCCCCCCCCCCAATCCTGGGGGCCCCGGAGCACTGCCCAATTGTAGCTACGCCACTGCCCTGGACACCTTTCGTTAAAAGCTGGCTTCTGGCTGGCTGGTGCTGGTTTTTCCTCTCCCCATCTACAAAAAAAAGTCCTTCCCTTATCAACACACCCACCTATTTTTCACGGGGAAAATGACCGGTTTTGGGTCGCCCTCCGTATTATCTACTTTGACTATTTGGAACCCATGTGCTTTTCTGTCACTTTTCAATAGCTCTGGCTTGCTGTCAGAAAATGCAATTTTTTAAAGCTGTGAGAATAGAAAGCTGGACTAATCATTTATTGACACCCAGTTGCTAACCAACCTCCTAAAGGCAATAACTCACGGCTCCAAGGACCGTGTTTATTAGGAGTCGTCCCCGCATGTTTTGATTCGTGGTTATTTGTTGTCCAACTAGGTTTGTCCCCGCTGGGACCAGTTTTCTTTTTTTCATTCACAGAATCTTCGTATTTTTCTCGCCCATTGACGTAGTTGGCCTTGAGAGTGAGTCCTCCTCTGGAAACACGTATCTGGGCAGGTCAATTTTTCAAAGGTTGCGTAAGGCTGGGCGTGTGAAAGAGATGAAAATGGCCCTTGGTTTTAAAAATTTGCGTTTTTTCTGGTGAAGAAAATGACTGAATTCTTGAGTTAGGACGTTATGTGTCTTGCTGTTACAGATACCATGGGATGCTCAAGTATTTTTATATTTAAGAGGAAAAATATATCTCCCCACCAAACTCTTTGCGGCTCTCTAACGCCCAATTAGTCAAATAAATCACAAACCCAATGATCAACGATTGGTTAAATAGTTGAGAATAGAGCTCACAATCAGCCAATACGAATCCAATTGCCGAGTGTAATTCACAAATAGAAGATTGTGCTCGATGCCTTCCGTTGGGAACCTACGATTTGTTTACGAAGTTATGGTACCAAGTAAATCGAGTCTTAAGAATTTTAGGTGGAGACATTCAAAGATGAATCACCAGGTTTTGTTACCCGGTAACCATGTGTCCTCAGCCGAGCGGTCTGCTTTCCTAGGCTACTACGTCACCCAGTCAATATAATTTCGAAGGCTGGAACTCCCAACTCATTCCCTTTGTATCGTTAGATATGACATATATTTTAGAGTTTAGCTTCCAAACCAGTGTTTAATTTTAAAATAAAATTCCTTCTGCATTTATTTCGTTCAATACGCAAATTATTTGGTGACGTCTTCTTGTTTTCCTCCAAGGCCTCTCTCCGCGTGGCCTCGCTGTCTCCGCCTCCCACTTGTTGTTCACGCGGTGTCTCGGTGAAATTTATCGTACTATTTTTGCTGCCAACGGCAGTGCGTCATATTTCCGCTAACTTACAAAAATACTATCGAATAGTATGTCTCTAGAAATCGGCGCGAAAATTCCTCCACGCTTTCGATCTCTTGGAACGATGACGGGAATCACTGAAATACATGGTTTTATGGCGCGTACTCAGGGATTCTTCCTGCTGAGTTGAGGTAGCAGTATGTGTTCCAGTGCGGAAATCATGCATTTTTGTTGACCATCTCTCGCCCTAACAATATCGTGACTCAGATTCTTCATCCCTGAAGCCAGTAAATTGAATTCTTTTTAATATTTAAGCCCTTCGTTATTCCAGTGTGTTGGAATCTTTCAATGAGGGTGTCAGACAGGTATCTCTCTGAGTTGCTTCTGAGGAAAATCAGACGCTTAGGACCTTAGAAAGAATTAAACTTGGTTTTTCCCATCATGCGGATGTTATGGTCCAATAAGTCGTCAGCCTTTCTCCAATGGCTGCGGTCTCCGAAACGTCTAAACCAATTATCATGAAAATGCCAATATTTACCCAGCATCCCCCGTGATACCTTCGCGATGTTATGTTTGGCGGTACTATTACGCTTCAGGCTCATTTTATTTTTATTGCATGTTACCGAAAGAAATATAACTCGTTATGGAGTAATGATGGAATAGGATAGGATAACTTTATGCTTCGCGTATGCTACAGTATTTACGTCGAAAATGGTACTATGTATATACTGCTATTTTTGGTGGTTGAAGGAGTTTTATGAAGGCGAGCGTTCAAGATTAGAGCAGCGTATCTCAGTAATCATCTTCGTGATTTGGATGCCGACTATTCTAGTCCGTAGGTCGTGCGCAGAAAAAATAAGCATGCTCATGTTGGAGTATCTTGTGATCTTATATTTTTTATGTTCACACCTGCTGTAGTTGGCTGGCATTCGTAATATATTTTTAGCATTCTTGGAGAGGAGTCCCGTTCCAAAAAAGGAACACTTAAAATTTGTCAAGGTTATTCTTGTGTCTTTCGTCTAATTTATGGATGCCCAATTAAAGTTAAGGTGCGTGTTGATATTTTATTCTCGCAATTGAATGGACAAAAGTAGTGAGTTCTTCTGGGGTAAGAAGGCGAGGCTTAATGTTTAAGTGCATAAGCATAAATGAAAGCAGGTGGGAGAATTGACGTATGCAGTATGTAGCGTTGTGGAGGAAACTGCCTGCGGCAGATAAGACGAAGGACTTCGGAGAAGAATAGCTATAGCTCAAGGAGTGTTTACAAATCTAAGAGGAAGGAATTGTAGAATGGAAGTCTTAAAGTGAAAGCGTGATAAATAGATTTATGAAGGCGCTCATTTGGATAGTAGCGTTTAATTGTTCCTTAACATGGTGTACGAGGAAAGAGTATAAGCGTAGCTTGTGTTTTTGAGATGTGGGCTTGGAGAAGGATGGAGAGAGTTAGATGTGTGTAGAGGGAGACGAAAGAGGAGGTGTTAAGAATGGTGGAGGGAGAATGGTTGGTGGAGGCAGGCAGATGAAGTGGACGGAGGGTGTAGTTGCGCGGTCGAAGAGGGTAGATGGATGGGAAGATATTAGGCTAAAGGGGAAGAGGTAGAAGACTTTTGAGGATTTAGGACGCCGTGAGAAATGGCGGGAAATATGAAGAGTTAGAGATGGAGATAATAAACATCAAAGTGGGTGAAAATCGCCATGAAGAAATCATTTGACTTGACCAGGATTCGAACCTCGATCTCACAATCGCCTGAGATCTGGGATCGAATCCCATTAAAATCAAATTATTTTTTCATGGTGTATTTCACCGACTTTGGTGTATCTTTGCACCCGTGTGCGTGACTGTGTACCACATCATTTGTGCAACCGCAGTGATTGGAAATGCGAGATATAAACGAGAGATGAAAGAAGTGGTTCGTGCCAGTATTAAAATGGACCGATAATTCTACGATCGATGTAGTCCACTCCAAACACCTACCAATGTTGGTGGAACACTTGTGGCAGTGATGATTAGTTAAATGGATTTGCTCGCGCATTTAGCTTTGTGAGTGGACTGCCCTAGGAAGCCAGACAGTTGTTTCGCGTCAGACGAAGCCATCGTGGAGCCATAATATTGGAAAACTAGAGCATTAAAAATGCTTACGCTTGAGGCAGTGTGTCAATAATTTTCTACGCGAATGAACCCAACGGCGGGGCTCTTCGAGAGCGTGTATAATGACTTACTAAACGGATGGAAATATAATTTTTCCTCTTTTCCATTATTCCGATCCGTAATAGAACCGGGAACGTCGTTCTAATTTATAGCTCGGGTAGAGGAAGATTTTCCTTTGGGAGGCATTACTTTTCATGCCATCTACTGACGGCACATTAAACCCCAAAAATTATCGTCTTTCACGCCTCGGGCAGGTACAAAAATCGGAATATATCAAGGTCAAAAATCAAAAGATTCTCGTGAATTCTACGGCTGTGATACTTTTCGTTATTTTTTTCGCGAAAATTATTGACTGAGGGACAGTCCCTTTTTTCTCATTCTTCCTTCACCCACCGCACATATATAGAACCAGACCCACGTCTGTGCCACTCATTTATGCATTTTGTTAATTAGTACATGTTGGTTATAATAAACAGCCTTCGTCTGTAAGAAACTTGCCAAAATTAAAATGAACTGCGAAAATCTACGAAAAAAGTCTTCATCTATAGTTTACACAGTCATAACATACTTGAAAAATAAATTCATTTGTTTATTTTAGCCTATTTTGCTCCTTGGAGCTTTCGTGGTCGTGAATCAATAAAGATGATCGGTAATTTGCCACGTTAGATTTTGTGATATTTTCCGACATTTCGTGGCCGACTGCTTTTCACTTTCTCTGAGGAACATGTGGAATATTCATTCCTTCGAGAAAGTTACCGGCAGCAGTCACGAAATATCTGGAAATGTCATCTAAGTACACGCGGCGAATGCCCAATCATCCTTACTGATTCTCTCTATTTTTGGAAAAACATTTTTCAGGGACATATTTTGGTTGGAAATCCCCAAAGAATTCTTCGACAGCAAAGGGCTCTGGTTTGCGATCCCCATACATGATGGATCATATTAGCGCACGAGAGCTACTTCCTGAAGTTCTGCCATGTGATGCATTTGGAGTTGGGAATCCTGGGTGTCGTAGTAGTTAGCCGGAAAATTGTAAGCGCGTGAATTGTTTCCTAGGATAGGAAACGATTTACGCGTAAATACGCGCAAAGCAAAGCAACACTTTCCACTGTGTGGTAAGGGACGTAAGTAATGCATATAATGTTTTCGGGTGATTCTACCTCTCTAGGGTTCAGATCCAATCAAAAACGTTTACTCATTTTTATATTTTATTGCAAAATTTAATTGTGTATACTAATTTTTAGAGATTTCGGTCACTACATTTAGATTCTACGGTTAAACATTTGTGGAGTACCAAAGATGTTATTACTTTTAACATAATATGGAACTATCCCACTGACCAAAATATATCAAATAATTTTTTCTCGGAAAATTCCCTCACCTTTGTGTCATATCGTGTGAGTTATTGCCTTCGGTGTCATTTGTATGAATTTGGCAATCAATAGGTATGCTTATATGCGATCTTGCAATGTTTTTTTGTTCGGATCATGACCATAATAACATCCCCTCTCATCCAATTTGAATCTACCGCTTGGTCAGGAGGTACGTTGTATTCTTGGCGAGCCTTGTCGCACCCCATTTCAAAGCCGCGCGTCGTATTTCTAGAGCCCCGTGACGACGCCTGATGAGGATTCACCGTGTTTCCCGCATCTCCTCGCCTTGCTCCCCGTCCGAACGGACTCCCACACGCCAGACACATTCGTCAGTGCCCACTCGTGCGGTTTTAATGAGGGGAATCATTCACGCCCCGCGTTTGAGGCCAGGTCCTCAAGAGAGGCCGGCGGAGTGGCGGGAGTGCCGGACGGCGTCGAAGCCAGTACACATCGGTTTACACGCGCGTGCCAGTGGTAGGGAATACCACGATGAGCGGATAGAGAGGACGAGGTTAGACGAGACAGGTGTGGAGGCAAGGCATGGATGGCATCGACCCCGTTACGATGAGTTGTGACGAGAGCTCAATGCGTCCTCCATACATCCCGCAATAGAGCGGACGATTCTAAATTTGTCGAGTGGTTTACTCCATGGCGCAATACCGCTTTGGTTGGGTTCATTTATGACGCCTCCTGCACCGAGGTGGATGTAGGGTAGGGAGAGCGGCGTGGCACGACTCCCATCGAAAGAGTGTGCATAGGTGTATTTTTATCGGCTTTTGTAAAATGTGGAGTATAATATTTGTGAAATTAAACTAATCAAAATTGTTGTTTTCTGCATGAGGAAACGATGGTTTTTCCCTAGTGTTGGTCAGTGAACCATTACAATACAATTATCATCATCGTGGACTCCATATCTGTATGTACTTTATCGCTTTTTTGTTGGCGAAAAATGCGCACGGTGATGAATTTGAATGTAGTCAATTAAGTATTCTTTGTCAGATGAGGCGATAATTTGTGTCGATAAAAAGACATATACTTCTCATATAGCATAGTTTTCATTTTTTTATTTTGTTGAGGTGAAGGTTTTTGCTCACCTCTGAAGCCATATAAGATTTAAGGCTTTCCCGGCAAACTCTTTGAATGCGGAGCTATTGTTCGTCCAGTATTTTTGTATGGATTAGGAAACTTGACTGAGCTATGCTAAGCAGTTTTTTATTTGAGGAAATTGAATTAAAATTTAGGAATTGTGAATTTGAGGAAGGAAAGATGGAGAGAAACCTCGCGTCGGATTTCTCCTGGATCGACTTTAGATAAAGAGGAATTACTTCTATATACCTCTGCCGGGGTTCAATAAACCTCGGGAAGCTAGTGCACCACTGAATAGGAACCCTTTCTATTCAGAGCTAGTGGTTAGCACTAGCACTTCAACCTAACCCCTCAAGGTATATATGCGTATGTCAAGTACGGTAATAGTGTGAAAAATAATAAGTGCGTTTGGCCTAATTTTTTCCTGTGCATTATCCGAGACATAAAAACATTTCCTGCTTATTGTACGAGACTGAGTCTAGTAGTGCATGCTTCTGTAGTCTGTACATCTGTAGTCTAGTAGTGCATGCTTGTGAGGCTTCGCCTCGTGACAAGCATTAGCGATTTATGCTAATGCATAATTAGTCGTAGTTACACTAACTCTAGGGTATAGTGTAATGCATGTTGGTGATTACTCACCCCCTGCCACACACCCCTGAGGTGGCTTGCAGGGTATTTTGTAGATGTAGAAGGTCGTGAGGCAGGGGGCGTCAGGCCACCAACCATGAAAAAGGGAGGGATAACATTATCACAAAAAAATAGGGATACTTTGTAAATTTCCACACGAGTTTATTTCACCGACCTAGGTTTCGGCAACTTTTGCCATTATCAAGGCAAGGCCTTGATAATGGCAAAAGCCTCTTCCAGTTTCTGGTTGGCATGCACACTGTTCTCCTGAGTGCTTTTTGGCCTGCGCCTGGCGGCCGGGGAGAGTGCGAGGTCCCGATTTGTGCTGGGACGAGTGCTACATGCCTGGTGTGGAATCACCCCGTGCCACACACCCTAGTGGTGGCTTGTACGGTACTTCGTATATGTAGATGTATGTATCGTAGTGTCTCGCTCCGTTTTTGTCGTATATAGTGCGGGGTTAAAAAAATATCCTTCTCCATTTCACCCTGAAACTCCCGTAAACTGACTGCGCGCTCTCTTGTCAACGCGGCCGCGCGACGCGTCGTGTGATCTCGAGCTCCGTCGGGCGTGAGTGGGGCTCCGGCTCGCCGCGGCTCGAAAGCGGACGAAGAAGTACTTCACGGAGAGCCGTGCTCTTTTTGCTCACGCCCGTATGTTTTTCGTGTACATAATTTTTTTCCCATTTAATTCGTCCCCGTTCGTGTGTGGGCGTGCGAGCGAGACTCCCTTTCTTTGCTCCGATATGCCTGCGCGCGCGGGCGTGGTGTCAGGGAAGCGGACTTGTGATCTCTCTCTCTCTCTCTGTCTCGTTGAGGAGTGGTAGTGGAGCACGGTCGTACCCTGGCCTCATCCTTTGTTATCGAGGGTGGAATTTTTCCGTAAAATAATGAACGTATTTTCCGACTTCCTTTGGAATCAATATTGTTGCCGGGGATCGAAAGGGTTTTCGTGAGTTCTGGGTTCCCATCCCAATACCCCACTGTTGGATCTGGCAATCGAAAGGTTTGGAGGATTTATTTTTGTGGGCAATCAGTGTTGTCAATGTCAAAGTCACCTTGTTATCGGCATAGTGTTTCGAAGGCGTGGCCGGCGTGGAATTAACAAACTAATAAATCATTCAATATGATTCAGTTCCACAAAGTATAGCGTGAAAAATTATCTTGTACCCGATTCATTGCTCGAATGAATTCAAAAGGGCTCCTCAGTTTCTGTGCTCCGTCTTTTGGCTGTGACATAGTTGTAATTGTGGACCCCGCTGCGCTTCTCTTGTAGAGAAAGGTAATACCGATGTCAGGTCTCTCTTTAATTTTCCTCCATTCACGGAATCTTCATAAAAGGTTCTTTAGTCGCTCTCTCATAAGAACTGCTTGTCATTATTTCTGAAAATGGGAATGCATTGTTCACTGTGGACACGGAGGAGGGGAGTGTGGATTGGATGCGCTTGAATTGTCAGTTTGGGAGAAAGTAAGCTGTCGGAGGAAACTACTATAGGAGAAGACGGCTGAAGTGGATGGAGCAGGGAAGATGGAGTAATAGGATGCTGAAGGATGTGATAAAAGAGTATTGCGTGAGAGGTCAAGGGAAAGATAGAGAATATGATTTTTGTTGACATGAGGATGGGTTGGAAGTATGCGGATCTGGGGGGCTTTTCTGTATGTTCTCGGAATTTCCGAGCCTCGTAAGTGACGAAATTTTAACGTCACAGCCTCTAAAATTTCAAATAAGGCCATTCCAAAGGTTGAGATTTGTCGGGGGCTGTGACGTCAAATCCACGGATGTTCTGAGGTTCGACCGTGTTGAGTCCTTACTGAATAAGGCTCCTGAAGAGGGAAATCGTATGAAGAAATTCGTGCCTGTGGTTTTAGTGGGGCTTTTAGAAGCAATTTTGTAACCATCTAAGCCAACCCTAATCAGTACCGATACGTATCCTGGTAATGGTGAAACCCAGCAGTCAACCAAGAGGGTACCCATTCTATGGTATTATTTGTATAACTAATGTACATTGCCCCAATTACTTATTAATATAGTTTGTCTGGCTCAGTAATTTATTAAAATTGCTGTTGGTAATGCAGTCAATGAATCAACTCGAAGAATGGGAGGTAGATTGTTGTAGCTTTCAGAAACTGCGCATAGAGTAGTTACCCCTTCAACCCACTTCAATGCGCTCATGATTAACATGTATATTTGTGAGACGAAGTATATGTAGCTTCGTGGCGAGGAAAATATAATTTTTCAAGGAATGGTTAGTAGGTGACCTAGGAAGCATAATTGGTCTAATTTCCCGTCTTTTATCCAAAATTGCTTTTCGTTATCGTTTATTCGAGTCCCGGTAGCCCTTTGAGAGAGCGTTCAGCCACTGATCCCTGACGAAGCAGCCGCACAAGATATCGCGTTGTAATTCCATTGTAAGTGGTCAAAATCTACATCTACAAAATACCCTGCAAGCCACCTCAGGGGTGTGTGGCAGGGCGTGAGTATTTACCAACACGCATTACACTACACCCTATAGTTAGTGTAACTACGACTGGTTATGCATTATCATAAATCGCGAGTACTTGTCACGAGGTGAAGCCTCACAAGCATGCACTACACTACAGATATTATACAATGGAGAGGGACCGTTAATATATATGTATTTTGCAACTACACAAATGGACAGAGACTCAAGACTTATGTAGAAAACATGCACGGTGTGCTATTAGTACTAGGTAACAGATACGGGTTCAAGTATTAGGGAGTACTACTAACACTAAGAGCTACACTACCTATCGATAAACCTAGATAAAAGTCTCATTGGCCGCTGTTATGGTCCCTTATAGTTCGTTGGAAAAATGACATTTTAAATCTGTCCGTTCTGCAGTCTAGTTCCCTAATTTTATTCTCATGATCTGATCTACCGTAGTATGTCAGATTTCGTAAAATATTATCAACTTCGTCAGAAAATAGACCGTGCTGTAACATAAACGTGCTGTAACAGACCTCCAACAAGTCCACAACGTTGTCACAACGCACTTTGTTTATAACTTATTTCCAATGTCATTGCACCGCATTCATAATGTGACAATGCGTCCGCCTGCATGCGCCTGCATCCTCACTCAACAACGCTGTTACATTGCGAAGTCAATGGGGCTATGCGTGTTATAGGTCTGTAGTGAAAACGTTGTTGCAACGCACGTTCTCGCGCAGCCGGATATGCTTTCGTAACACGGCAAAGCGCGTTGCAGAGATATTGTAAGGTTGTCATTGCAACGGGCATGCGTCCACTCTCAACATTGCTGTTACAATGCGAAGTCTTGACGTAAAAAACTGAAAAAATCTTGTTTATTCTAAGTAATGTTGCATGTATATTCATTCTATGAGTCAATATAGGTTTAAATTAATTAATGACTGATAACTGTTATCGTGATGTAATGGTATTTCATCAGACTATAACGGAATTGCAGTTTCCAAAAATTAGTTATCGAAGTCACATTAAGCCACGGAAGTGGCCACATATATAGGAGTTTATTGACAGCAACCATTTCAATATGGGTGCGAGGATATGCGCGTGGAACCGTAGGGCAGCTGAACATGCGAGACAGATGCAATGTTGTCAGTTAGATACAATATAGGATGATTCTAAAACATGCCATCGTAATAGTAACTTTCATATTCTTCTGAATGCTAATTTTAATTTTTGTAGAGGGCACAGAAATAGGGTTACAACGTGCCCACAACGGGCATGAGGATGACAACGCGGCTATAACGCATTTACAACGCGATTCTTCGAGCACATAATTGGGTTTCAACGTGCCCACAACGTGTCGAGGATGGCAATGCGGCTATAACGTGTTTACTACGCGATTCTTCGCGTAAAAAAACGGCCACAACTTACTCACAGTGTGATGCCCACGCGATAACTACACGTTTGCAACATGCTCCCTCCCACGCACGAAACGGGTCCACAATGGGATAACAACGCATCAGCAACGCGATTCACAACTGACTGTCCAAATGTTAAAAGGTTACAACGCGGTATTCGAGGTTTCTGAAACATACTTCCAACGAGTTTACAATGCAGCATAGTGCGTGATGAACAATGTACTTGAAACGTATTTCCTTCGTCAGTCGATTGAATGACCTGGGTTCAAATCCGGGAGAGGCCTCTTCGGACTCGTTTAATTGATCTGAAATTGTGAGATATTCTGATTTCAAGATCCTCTGGGAAACTAAAGGCGGCATAGGGAAAGGATCTGTCGGCCTCTTTCTATGGGACTAATTTTTCACGCTTTTATTTTGTTAACTGCTGGACAAAAAAGCTGAATTTTTGGCTAGCCCCCATGCACCTTCGTGCTTTTTTTCGAGAACCCTTTTCCATGGGCTGGAAACCTTGTCCTGGCGCGGGGTAGAGAAATAAATTAAGAGGCCTTTAACTCCACATTTGTTCAATTCGGTGTTTATACTAAGCCTTTCGGTTTGCGTAGTTGGAGAATTTCGCGCTGACTCCGTCCATTCAGTGCTTTCAAGTGCTTCATTATTTTTTTCCTGCCTGTGTATTGGGTTGAATTACCCTTGCCGATGAAACCGAGCCTCGAGTTGAGCCCTCTGGTTTCAGATTCTTGTGAACTTCTACATGCAATTATGGGGAGGCAGGGTTGGTGACTGGAGTAGTTAATGAGGAGCGATGGTTTTCTCCGGGCCGTGATAGAGAGAATGATTCTGGGCAAGCAGGGAAGGGGAAGAAAGAGAATAGGTTTTATGGACGGGATGAAGAAGGTTAGGACGTACTCGGAGATGAAGAAAGAAATGCTAGCGGTAGATGTGTAAAGATCTGGAGGATTTTCGTGATGATAGACGTGTAAAAATCTGGAGGATTATCTCTAACTTTACGGTAGATTACTTTAATGTAATCCCACCGGTGATGTACTGTGCAATTTATTCCATGTCCAACGCGCCTGTGTATGCTGTTATTTTTCGCGAACGCCCGAGGGACGAGATATAAATGGTAATTTTTTTTGGGTTTTCGGGCATTTTAAGGGGAGGTAAAATAACTCTCCTTACCTTTTGAAACTCCTCCTATCCTCACCCCCCCCCCCCCTCCGTCCCCCCCCTCTCCCAACTCCAAAGTCTGCGGGTGAAGTTGCGTCAGGAGGAGGGTGAGCACCTTCCACTACCGCGCTTGTATTATTCCGGGATCTCCGGCCGAGTAGACCTCCTCTCCCAAGCGATTGTCTCGTGTAGTCATGGCGATGCGGAATTGGGTTACTCTTTGTGGAGTGGGGGTCGAGCGGTCTGATGAGGTTTTCGGCCGCGGCAGTCGCTCATATCGGGAGAAGGAATTCATTACTCTCTTCGCCTCTTTTTCTCTCTCTATCCATCTCTGTTGTTATCGATCTCCTCCGCTTCTTCTTTTCTCCGGATTCCCTTAATTGTCTTCTCGTTCTCACGTGTCTTTCTGGAGGTGATAGATTTAGTCCCAGGAGTCTTTGTCGAAATAAATGGGCTCCTCCATCCTCCTTGTTAGCGCTCTCTCGATCGTGCGCAATGAATAAATGGAAGTAAAGGAATACATTTTCTCTTGCAAGGGAGAAGAGCGATGTGTCGAAATTTTATCACGTGGAATGATTCTCATTAGGGTTTCTACTGATACGCGTTTGTGAATTTTTTCACCTAAAATGTATTTGAGTTCATTAAAATAATGTCCTTTTCTCAAATAGTGGTGAATATTTCTAGACATTCAATTTCCCAAAGGTGGTGTTTGGTGAAATTGGCTTATAACATACCGGTCTACCGGTAAGTCACCTTTGTTCTGACACTGCGAGGTGTGTACGTAGGGTCATGTAACAACTGTGTCTGTTTGAGTTGTTCAACGACCGACAAGCGGGAAGCTTCTATCTAACATTAAGCAGCTGACGGGAAAAAATGTCACTCCAGGAAAATTCGAGGCGTGAAAAAATGAAACTTACCTGCGGCATACTTTGAGTCTGCAGTTATGGTCGGTCGTTTCGTTATCATCTTGCTGGGTCCGATAGTTCCGTGCTCTACTCTGTGATAGGAAAATATTCTACGTTCTAGTTTCGATTTTGACGGTTGTCCGTGGTAAAGTATTTTTGGTAGTGTAGGCACTCTTCGTAGTATACACGGCTCATGTGACGTCTGCCTGTGTGAGAAGCTAATTGGGATGCAAACTTGCTTACCGTCGAATCCTTTGGAGAAAAGATTTAGATGTTTTAGTCTTTTTAAATATTAATTGTTAAGAGTAGCGATTCTGTATCTTGCTGTTTAATGCGTTATTCTCTATCTTAATTTGGACAACAAATAATTGTAGTCCGTTTTCCTTGCAATGATGCTACGGTGAGACGAATTCTCGTGGTATTCAATGCGCGTACACTGTGCGTTATACCGTTCTCGAAGGCCGTGATGAGAGGTGAGCATGTTAGGTAAGCGGGAGAGGGAAAGAAAGAAAAAGCTCCATGGATGGATTGCTGAGAGGTAGAACATATGCTGAGCTGAAGAATGAAGTCATGTAAGGAGGCATGTGCC
This sequence comes from Pyrrhosoma nymphula, assembly GCA_963573305.1. NCBI lineage: Eukaryota > Metazoa > Arthropoda > Insecta > Odonata > Coenagrionidae > Pyrrhosoma > Pyrrhosoma nymphula. The sequence goes on along the minus strand of OY754327.1, from coordinate 68,890,489 downwards.
TTCGGCTGTCAGACATATGTAGAAATCACTTTTCCAACTAAACCAAACCTAACCGCTAGATCATCTCTAATAATACCTTTCTTCGAACTAGGGCGATATAGTGGTGGTTAATTTGAAGGCAGCTTCCCTAATTAAAAACTGTACTCGTATGCTCGAGGTAGGAGTTCCTTAGACTAATTAGGCATCGATTTTCAGTGCGGGGGTCGGCATCGTGGTCACGGAGGTGTCGTTGGCCCGGAACCGTCTGTGATTGGAAAAGTAGGTGGCACTTACACCCGTAGGTGGAGGCAAAGATATTTATGGCCGCCATCCACGCTGGCTGCTCGGTGGCAAGGTCATGGACTCCCTGCGATTCGGCTTGGATAGGTACCCTGCCTTAATAGTTGACGGTCGTCATTGATACTAAATGGGGCCTGTCATGATTCATCAACTCTTTGCCTCCATCTTTCCTCACATCCGGAAGCTCATCCTTCCTGGCATTATAAACGCAAAGATGTGCGTGGAGCGAGCTCCGAGTTATTTTGGGTGTGGTCGCTGAGATTTTGAACCTGTTGGGCACAAATCATTTATAGCAAAAACCTCCCGGGATGAGAGTTTTGCCTTTAGCTCAGGGACGTACCGGAGGAAATATCACCGACCACCCTAGCGTAGTATGTCGTTGGATCCCCGATGAGAATTTGGCTAGTTTTCTGGGTTGAGTTACTAACCTTCAAGTTAACCTAGGATGAAAGTGAATCCGACTAAGCATGGGTCTCAGTATGTTTTTCCATTGCATTATAGCAAATCCTTAGGACTCTAATATCCTTATGCTCATGCTTAACCTAATGAACGTATTACCGTGTTCTAATGAGCTATACATCAAGTAAAAGAGGGAAAAAGTGTTGATATATTTTCCTTTTTTTTTCAATTTTGAAAATGAAATTCACCTTTTAAATAGACCTTTGAGCGCACCATGTGTATAAAAAATGAGAGCGTCGAGTTGTATCTGATATCATAGAGATGTAATTCTCGACTCCTGTGATTTTACTTGGATGACTACGTGTACACTTTGTGTTATTGAAAAAAATGGCATTTCTAATTTCGAAAACGTAACGTCTGGTCCATAAAAAGCATCTGGGAGTCTCTTTCTATTCCACCGTGACCTGGAGACTGTGAGTGCACACGTTAGCCCTTGCAAATTTTTCGTTCATTCGCGTTTTTAATGGCCTTAGTGAAATATGTGGGTGATAAGGGCTAATCCACTATATATTACCAACCTATACAACTAGTCAGTGGCCATAATATTGTCTCTATGTAGGGAAAGGCTCAAGATTTAGAAAGTGATGGTGGTATGCACTGTGATCGTGAGTTTTTTCAGTTGCTGTAATTAACCAACCCGTGAGCTACACCAGACCGGCACCTAACCGATATGGATACCACAGTTGGCTTGAAACTTTTAAAAAATACCGTCATTGACACGAGTAAAATGATCTCTGTTAAGCTTTAATTTCGCATATTAACTGCTGCTATGCATTGAGAAGAAACTGTTGTCTGTCTATTACCTGCTTTTTGTCTAATTTCGAATCCGATTGTTTCATTAGAATAGGGTCATTCCAATTAAGTCGCCCATTTAAAAATAACATGTTTGCATGACCCTCGTACTGAGTTTTCGACTCAAAAACCTTTTTTTTGAGGGAAGAAAATGTTGACTTCAAGCTCTATTTCGACAATAAAGGAATATAAAAGGAAACTAGGGAACTATAAAAGGAAAAAAGAAAATTTAAGAGAATGTTTGCCATTTTTTGTAGAATGGTATGGTTTTTGTTTATATCCTCTGTGATTATAGGTTCTTGATTAGTAAGTGATAGATAGATAGATAAGAACTAGGGAAATATAAAAGGAAAAAAGAAAATTTAAGAGAATGTTTGCCACTTTTAGTAGAATGGTATGGTTTTTGTTTATATCCTCTGTGATTATAGGTTCTTGATTAGTAAGTGATAGATTGGGCATCTAAAATTGAAAACATATGTACCTTGATCTCAAAATTTGATGTGCGCCATGTTGAAAAAACTGCTTCCGCGAGAAAACAAAGAATGATAAAATTGCTAAAATTATTACATTCAGCTGTCATTACATGTTGGTATGTGCGTGCAAAAGTAGATAGCTTCAACCATGGTCAGATTACCATCATTGGGTGATTTGACGTGGATTCACCCAGTTAAAAGAGTTTTTCAAAGACCCTAAATCTGTTAGTAATTTTAATCTTTCTGCAGTTTGTTACTGTGTTTCAGTCTTTAACGTTGTAGATACGTTTGGTCAATGAATACGCTTACGTGATGAAGGATGGGAGTTCACGGAAAATTTCTTGTAAGGACCATGATAGCGGGTTGAATTCCCGGGGGTCTCTTTGTGGTGCTTATAAAATTAAGCTCCTCCCTCGCAGGGTGTATTTACAGGATTCATGACCACGCCTTCGTTTCTCCATATGCCCTTCTCACCTTCGTGTGAACGAATGGGGTCCGTAGAACCTGGTGTGGCGCCGTCGCGGCTGGCCATTAATCACCGCAATGCGGAGAGTTAGGTGGACCTATTGTGACCATTCCAGATCCTTTCTGCTTGGCTTTGCCAGCGGGAAGCTGTATGAGTTTAAAGCTGACTCTGAGGGAATAATCATTGCCCCGAATTACATTGGTAGGCGCGACCGCTTGAAAATTCAAGGGAAACATTTCGTTTAATCAACCAATTTTTGGAATCGGTTTTATCACGCAAAACTCGCCACCGCTAAGGCCTTTTTCCATAAATGTTGAAGCTAAAAACTTTTAAAATACCCACACATCGTCCACGTTTCGCGAAGAAAACAAAGCGTGTGGGGGTTCTAATTTTTTTAATCTCTTGTGGAGGTTTGTCGGGTAATGGATTTGGCACCTTGTACTTCCTTAAAATATTTGTCGCGTGAGTGACTTTTTAACTTGTGGTTGTGAGGTTTCCTGAATTTTGATTAAGAGTTCCTATAGAATGGTTTATGGTAATTAAACAGCTTATCAACGTTCTGTTCTTTTTTGTAGTGAAGCATGCTGAATCTAAGTTGGTTGGTCCTGGATTCAGATGTGATGCGATTAAGTGTCGTCTTCAGCCTTCCGTTTATTGATGGAGAACCTTCCGAATGTGAAATAATCGGATCGGGTTTGAAGTACTAACGTGCATACATTTTAGGGTTAGAACCTCCCCACTAGTTCTAGTGGGGAAGCTGCCTCGGATTGATTGAGTGGTCCTTAGAAAACCTTATGTGTTTTACGTGAATTAAACGCATGTTCCTCCAAAATTATCGATTGGTGCACCTGATGTGTATATGGCCGCTAGTGCTAGTTAAATTTTCTAATCAGTGGATATTATAATGTCTTAGGAGAGGGTGCCCTTCGAAATTCAACGGGAGGAAGAAAAAAATTTATTTTTTGCATATGATACAAAATATCCTTGTTGTGCTTTTATTCACTCTTTGATTAACTATTAATTAGGTAGCCTATTATCCGTTTCAGAATGCAGTCGTCTCATTTTGATGCTTATAATCTCAAAAATTGCTTTCGCGATTTCAATTATGCGCACACCAATTTTAAGCACATTAAAGTGCGCATTGATTCGTTGGTAAATTTTACCTTAATAAGCACTAGTAAAATGTGTGAGCACTCTTATTAGTTTGCTTTGGAGTGTGCGAGTAAATCAGACGGGAATCATCAGCTCCACGGCTAAAGATTTCCCCTTTTTATACTTTAGAATGGGCGCGCATTTAATTTGGTAATGAAGTAATTTCATGCTCAAAATATTTTTCTCTTATTATAATCGCATAATTACTCTTGTCTGCCCCAGTGGTGGTGAGGTAAGGTCGGAGTATCGCGGGTTCGAGTCCCGCATGTGTGGATTTTTCAACACCCAGTACATGGTTGATGAAGAATGTTCGATGATGTTTATTATAACACCCCCGATGTAAATGCCCAAGAGGCTGTTTCGGGTCGATGGCAAAAAAAAATAAAAATATCTAATTAGATTTGAATTTGAATAAAAATTCCTAAAGTAGCACGTTTCATAATTGCGTTCGTCATAGATGTGTTTTGTTTTCAATGAAAGAAGTCACGGTAAAAATTTATGAACTCGTTTTATTATTTCGTAATTTAGCTCTCAGAAAAAAATATGATGATCAAGATGTTGCATGTGCTGGCTTGGAATTATCCCCCGTCTTTTGACTGTGAATGGGTAGTGTGAAGCGACGGAAGTATGAGGAAGTTACGTAAACAGATGGAAAATATCCGAAAATGCACGTGGATGGAAGGAAGGATCCGGCTTGAAGATGCTAGTCTGCAATTTTTTTGAAACTGCTGACGTCATCGCTCCTTACACATCTCCGCACTCTCCTCGGAATCCACATAGGCCCGTGTCTCTCAGAATCCCTCCGAGCGAAGTCTTTATCGACTGAAGTACGAGCCGTCCAAACTTTGCCGTGAAATGTGTTTCGTGTTTCTGTACGCCTTGCGCGCGAAAAATCAATGCGAGAATGCGGATAACTCAAGAGGGACGTACGTTTCACTGAGTGTTGGGCTTATGGACCCAGGTTTGGCGCCATGTGTCGGCGACCCACCATTTCGGCCCAACAGTGCGATAGGTGGGATAGAGTAGGTGGGGTGGTGGGAGGGGCGAAAGCCGGTCAAAGTAGAGCGGCTGCAAAGATTCGTTCCAGAAGCCTCGAATGAAGTGCGCACATTGTAATTTTAGAGCTCCAAGAGAGGGTGTTTTATGATAATTACTAGTCCGCATAGCGAAGTGGAATGGAGATCCACTTTTCCATCTTTGAGTGGCGCTACTAGAATGCATTTCGGTTTCAAGTTTTCCGGGACTTGTACTTGACCACCTGGAGAGATGCTATCTTATCGCGTCGAAGTGGGGAAGACAATTTGCCTGCTTATCATTATTCTTGTGCCTGGATTTAAAACTTGGTTAAAATGTATGCTAAATCGGTTAATTTTAGCCATCCTCATTGTTTTTCAAGTGTTTTCCGCCTGAATCGGCGCTTCAGACCAAGAGGAAAGGTATTAGAAGTGGGAGGTGGTACAGGAGGGAGAAAAGAACTGACCGCCGACATTATTAGTTTACTCTTAGCGTAAGACACCGGGGGGACCACGATGTAACTTCCCATCCGACGGACAGATTACTATACTCCTATAGCTCTCCTTGAAGCAACCAAGTATAGATGACCAATGAAAAACGTCCGCCTCTGCCGAGATTCGAATCCATGTCTTCAGTGTGGAAAGATAATCGTGTAGCAACCGCTCACACATTTATTTCACCTCAATTTTTGGCCCGTAAAAATGCCTGAGATCATGCATAATCGCATGGGTTTTGAAGCGTCATGTTTTGCTCATGATGCGTCTAAAACATGCGAATGACGAACTCATCTGAAGCATTCGTATGCCGTATTGTTCCACAATCGCAATTGTACTTACCCTTGAAAAAGTCATGCTCTTTTAAGTCTTTGTGTAATAAAGGACTTGGCACTAGATATTGCAGTGGGTGGAAAGGATGATAAAATATTGACCTAGTTAGGTTGCTACAATGGCTCTGTATGACATTTCCTTGGTTGCATTTTTCCGTGTGTTCATAAATAAACTATTATGATCACTCCATCTACTATGAAAGATTTAGAGGAAAAGTCTTCTGGGATAGTAAGCTGTGGTTGCTAGTGAACGTAAAAGCGGTTGCTACGGTAGTAAATTTCCCCCTGGATAAAGAGTGTTTACTGCATCGCATTGTATCGCTATTATCCGACACTTGATATTTACCTCCTACGTTATTTGCTATTAATTTCTGCCCTCAAATTTTCTGAATGAAATATTTGTAATAAACATTTTACACTTTTAGTCGATCACGAGGACCCTCTCCTTCGTACACCGTCTGAATTTCCCGTCATAGACTCCATCTCGGTATAAAAAAATTAACAAATGCAGGACTGTTGCTCACATTATTCTTTGATGGCAACGTTTTCATATTCTTTAAATAGCTTAGTTACTTATTCGTTTGCTTCCCGGTATCTCATCCTAAGCACATGTAAATAAATCTTGCATAAGTAGAAACTACTTTTTCCTTTAAGGGAGCATCTCGCACCTTGTCTTGCATATTCACGTTAAAAATAGAGCCATGTCAATTCTGTTACCAATATCTCCATTTAAACTACTTCGGTGAGTTTTTCGGTGAAATCCATTTTTCTAAGTTGACTTGTTTATTTCTCGGGAAGTAATTATATTACTTTATCCCCCTTGTTCGTTTTCATTTTTCCAGGGGTCGATATTCTTCTGAAACGCTATGCATATGCTGTTAGTTGCGTACATTTGCCTCATATATAGTTCGTAAACTATTATAGTTAGTCCTTTATTTTCTGACAGTGTATTGATTTAGTCGTCGAATACAGTTACTTATGTACTAAATGTATTCAACGACTCTCATGAAGTCTCATGTTTTCACAGTTCTTTGCTGAATTTCCTTATCCGCTCACTCGTCAACTAATTACGTCGTCCAAATGTGTACGTATGGTTTGATTAGTGTGAAGTTTGATCCCACCCGATGCTAATTTTTAAAGCTCAAAATGTGAAATCCTTGTATTCGGAGTAGGACGGGAGTTCCTTTCCCTCCTTCACAGCGTCTGCGACCACACGTTTGCTTGTATTTTATCAAGCAGCAAGTCCGAATACAAAAAAAATTCTCTTTCGTGCCGTACATTCTCGACGGCCATTATGCACGGAACTGAAAACGCTAATGTAAGGTTGAATCCTCATCGATCATGGAACTGCGTTGCATATTGTGCTCTTTTAAGTGTGGCCCCGTAGCTCATGGGTGCGCGCGCTCGTTTGATCTGTTAGAAAGTGGCGCTAGGGGCACACATCGAGAGAAAATGAACTCCCATGGAGGCATAAGAAACGAGGGAAAAAGGACTGTAGGCATATAAAAACGCATGCGAAAGAAAAACTAGGTGGATTGGGCTCATCATAAGACATAGTGAATTTGTTATAAACATACTTTAAGAGAAATTTGAAGGGAAAATCCGACGAGGAGCAGCTAGGGAGCAGCGAAATAAAAGATTTAGCTTAGGTTAGGGAAGCTTGGAGAAGAGTTTCAGTTAATCAGTCAAAAGATTAAAATTTCGAGCATAAAAAGTTCTTGGTACTTTTCCCCTCTTTGTTAATTGTTGCTGACCTGACCGGCTTCGATGTTTCATATCTTTCAATATCATTTCATTTATTATTGAAGGGAAAGATAGGTTCGAGACGGCTTATACATACACATATAGGTACACCGACGAGAAGGGGGTAGCTGGAAGGGGGAATGGGAGTGTAACTTCCACCTGTACTAGGCCACGACCCCCTAGATACATCTAGGGGGCCGTGACTAGGCTGAGTAGGGAGACAAAAGGTCATCATCTCTCGAGGTACCTATGTTTGGGGAGGTGTGAGGTGAAATTGGGAGGAATGGGGTGGAAACAGGGCAATTGAAAAGTGTCGATGGGTTCAATGGTACTTAGTAATTGATTTTGATTTTATCTCTGTTTATGCATCTGGCAAGGAATGGTACAAAACTGCATGTTTTTTTTTAGCTTTTTGCAATTTGTACGTATGCTAGAATTTTATGCTGCAAATTTTTCAGTCATGTGGGGGCGCTATCACGGTTCTCTTTTACGTGTGCGCTCGCGTCATCGCCATTTTTCCATTGCGTTTATCAGAGAGGAAACGTAATCGTCATCAGTCAAATTTTGTCAGGTGCTTAACGTCACTAGTTGTAATTGATGGGTGTGCGCTCTTAGGACAGCAACTGTGAACATTTCCCTCATAGAGCTGTTATCGTTTTTAATAATGATAAGTACAATGCGAATGAAAGAATCATCATCCCAACCCTGGTCAGCAAAAATAAAAGGGTGTCGAAAATGAACAAATACTTTTTATGTTCGTGATGAGTGTATTAAATCTAAGTTACGTCTCCGACTATTCTTAAAATTGAATGACTGATGAAAGCAAAAACGATGGCCCCTTAAACATGTATGACGAATCGTTCTGATAATTTTTTTCACCTCACCTTTAGATCTCGATTGGGAACGTATTGAGTCCCTAACAATACGCAGAATTGACGACGAGGTCGAAAATTCCTATTAAAACTCTTGAAGGTTCTCTCATTTTTAAACGATCATAGTAATTATTATTTTGTGCTGTTTATGTTCAAGTCGCATTTTGAATATCAGTGTTTCTCATCGCTGTGTCAAAGCAAAATTTGGGATGCTTAATGACCGATTTTCCACCATGGTAAAATATCTTCGAAAATTACCACCTCGTGAACTACGTTTTTGGCCATGAATGTTTTCGCCGTCGTTTGTTAAATTGAACTTCAAATATGTTTAAAGTTGTTAGATTTTTCATTAGAAAGGTGGTTTTATCTGAAGGTATTTTGGTCGTATGCGGCTGCTCAATCATATTCTTTTCTTCCTTTGGATATTTGGTCACCAAAATTGCTTCATGTATCGAATAGCATACGCGCAAGGATAAGATTTGTGGGAAGTATATACGACTTTGCTCGCCTGGCGTGTAATGCGCGCTGAACTATTGTTTGTTAGAGTTACTACCGTGTTTATTCAACCATTTCACGAAACATTCATATCCGGTTACCCGCTGAAACTGCTGGCCTACTCGTTTGTATGGGAAAGGAAACGACCATAACCAATTAAGGCAGTACCATTGTGTTCTCAAGTTTGCAGCCCAAGTGAAACTCAAGCAAGGCGTAATCATTATGAATGCTTGGGATGCTTTATTGTTGATGAAAACGTGTTATTAATATTTATTATTGTTATCTCGTCTTCTTATATATTATATTATATTCGTCTTTATTTTGATGAGAGAGTCAATGGTATAGACACTGATTTAACTTCATAGCGAACTTAGCGCATTTATTTCGTCAGTAATTCGTTGCGAGAATGGTACAAATGAACACTGTACGGAGTCACGCCCGCAGTTCCTATATACATGCATATACATATAATCAATACTTGGCGCTGAACCTGGCGAAAACTCAGGCGATTCCGTGTTCGAATCTCGGACTAGTGAAATGATCTTATTTTTGTGAATTTCCACAGGTTGATTCATTTCTTTAGTCATGTTACACCACGGAAATGGAAAAGAACCAGACTAAAGAACTGAAATACTACAAAAACTTAAAAATCAAGGACATATATATAGAATACAAGAAACTTTTTTCACCCAATGTTATTTACTATAGCTAGAGTTTGTTAGATCTTTTGTGCATTAATCCATTACTCATTCCAAGCGCTAGGTCGTCAAACGAATTAATTTCTACGGGTATAGCGCATTTCTATCGTCGAGCAAACAAGAAATTTTTCGTGGCAATCCTGACTCAATTCGTACATCGATCATAGTTTTAAATAAAAAAATGGAGACATTGCTTAGTATCTTTGTTAATATTTTCATCATCACTCGAATGGTTTTACCACATTTTCCGATTTTATTTTAATCCGGAACCTCATGCCTCGCCGTTTGCGGCATGCATTAAAGTGCGCCAAATAATGCATCGCAAGGCCCTGACCTCTTTCAGTCGTGTATACGATAAATTTTATGGGCAAGCGAGCGGATTCGACGTGACGTAATTTCGCCGTGCCACTTCTCCCGCGGAATGACATTTCTAATTTTCCGGTGACGATGGCAGCAGCTCTGTTAGCATGCAGGCCTTTATTTATCTCTTTCTTCCCTACTCTATCTCTCTCTCCCTCTCACTTCACAGTACATTATGGTTTTTCCCTTGCCTTGGTGAAACAATGGATTCGATTCCCAGGACGAGCGCACCAGGGTATCTCATTTGCTCCAGTTTCTCCAGCGTTCACGAAAGAAACACGCCCGGAAAAAAAAAATGTTTTGCGGGGAGGGAATCTTTTATTTTTCAATCTTCTCTCTCTTTGTCCACTTCAGTCTCTCTCACTCCCCCTATTCTCTCTCTCTATCTCCTTTCCCCACTTAGATTCCTTTCTCTTTTTCTCTCACTCTCTCCGTCCCCTCGCCTCTCCTCCCGCTACTCCTTATCCTCTCGGCTGGAGTCATCTTGGTTGGCTCCGCGTCCTTCGCGCCCTTAAAGAAACCTTCTGGCCTTCCTCCCCCGCCCGCAGGCGTACCATGCACGCGTCCTCTCTCTTTTTAAAAATGGCGAAAATGAAATAGTGGCGACGGCGGCCGTCAAATGGATCGCTCCCCCATTCGACCCGCAGCCGTCGTAAATATAAACCCGCGGGGATGCGCGCGGATTCCCGCCATTTCCCTTTGGCACGTCGCGTTTTTCGTTTATTTTATCTTTTTCCTGAGATTTTCGTCCTCTCGATCGCGCTCCTCGTCGTCACCACGGATCGTCGATGCGGTGAAGAGATTTCCCGCGCCCTCCCCATCCACCTACCCGCCCCCCCCCCCCTCCCCATCCACCTACCCGCCGCCCCCCCCCCGATCCGCTGCCCACCCCCATCCGCTACCCCTTCTCTCTCTCTCCATGATATTTCGGTGCATCGGCCGTAACACACGATATTATGCCTATCTAATGAAACACGCGAACTTATTCTGAAACAAATTATCACCCCTCTCAATGAATGAATGGCATGCAATGTCGATTATGGTTGTTATCGTTGAAATCGGTGGCACTTGCTTACAGTAAGGGAGTGTGAGGCGAACGTTCGATGAGCGGGCTAGGAACCGATGGTCTGCCGCGAAAACCTCTGAAGGTGGCGGTTGGTGATATTGGGGTGCCACGACTGCAATATGCCGAAGATATTGCATTGCGAAATTGATCATCATTGACATTGAGATTGGTCGCATTCGTATGTATTGCGGTACCATTCAATGAACGAAGCCCTTTGAAGTCATGCGTTGTAATGCCATCATAAGGGGTGCGTGACCTATTGGCAATGCTAGGTGTAGCAAGCAACTCGATGTAATGCAATGTAATATCATGTGTGATATCCTCACTACTGTAGGCCACAACTCAATATCCTTAAGAATAAATATTTAAGAATATATGGAAAAATATTTCTAAGGCTTTAAAATATCACAAATTTATTGTATTCATGTAAGTTCATCCAGTGAAGGTAAAACTAGAAGTCTACTTTTGGGAAAGCCTCTATCGACTCCCCGCCGCTGATGGTTCTGCAACAAAAGATAGGTGAATATATTTTCTATACGATAAATGACACTTATGTCGCCCAGTTGATATTGTGTCTTGAGTAATGAGATACGTCGTGTCTGTGATACAGAATTGATATCTGCGATACACAAAATTGAATATGGCAGTCAGTCTCATACCACCGCGAATAATCTTTGGCGACAGTTTCATGGGTGGCGGTGGTAAGGGGGTGTGGAATGATGGTGGGGGGGTGCTGCTGGGGGTGAGGCGGGCGGACGGACGAAACCCTTAGCACCGTCGTCTGAAGGCCATGCGGTGTGCCTCCGCCTCTTGTGGTTTCGGTCGCGCGTGTGTGGATTGAGAAGGTAGGGCACATAACCTTGGAGACGCTGAATGGAGGCGACTTAATCCAGGAAAGTTAAGTACCCTAAGAGTTCCCCGATTTCCATGAGTGTATAGGCGTCTTTTCGGGAAGGCTGGGTGGCGCAGTTTCTCTGCCCTTCGGCCGTCTCGAGTTTATTTTTTGCTCAACAAAATCGATGAAGTGGCACTACCAACTTGGACGAATGCGTGAATGCTTGGCCAGGACCGTGTTTCCAATTCGGTTCATTTACGCATTTATGGGTTCACGCATGAACTCATACGGGTCCATGCATCGTGTAACCAGGCCTATAGAGGTGAATTATTTTACAAACAAGTTTCTAATTTCTAGTTTAGTCTCCACAAATTTTATAATTTGTATCTTGAGGCATATATGACCGGGTAGCATTAAACTAATAAAAATATAACTTAATCTCAGCCTCAATGGTATTGAATGGAAGTGAAAGACTAGTTCCCTGGGAGGTACCTGATATTCAGGGTAGAGTCATTATTTTGATGCAGTAGGGTAGGACAAATGTCCTTCCACCCGACCTCTCGGTGTAATATTTTTTATTAAAAGAAAAACAATTTTCTTGTCCTGCTACCTAAGGCATCGTTGCAGTCTCATCTAAGGGGGGAGGAACTTCTCTTTGGTAGATGGGGCATACATTTTCCTCTGATCATTTGGTCTCGTATTTGATATTTTAATTGGTAAACTACAGTGAAACTTTAACAATTTAAACTTCCTTTAGCCGAATTGTCGATAGTTGTAAGAAATTTAATATCGTCGGTTGTATTCTTCGACTATAATGTAGTGGCCAATGTATATTTCAATCATTTTTTCTTTAGTATAACGACTCATTAATTAATTATTGACGTTAATCCGGGGTTGGAGGCTTTTGATATTTCTGTCTTTCCAAACGACGCCCTGACTGGGGAAGGAATAAATAAGAGAGCCTTGCGTCGGAATTTGTGTTCTCCAGACGAATGATTAGGGTGAAATCTTCTCGGGTTCCCATTGCCGACGTTTCGAAGGCTGACTCCGAGTTTCATCTTCCTGCATTCTAAAGGAAGGTCATGTTGATGATTCTTGAGTGGTAAATGCTGGAAAAGTGTGGAAGGAAGGAAAAGAATTGCAATATGCTACGGAATAAACGGCGATATTGCGAGGGAAAATATTTTTTTGAAAGAAGGTTTGCTTCCATAATACGGAGAAGGCCAACCAGTCGATTGATATAATAAATGCTTTTAAGTTGTGAAAATTACTGAATGCATAAGCAAGGTGCAGTAAGTAATGGAACCTGTCAACTCCAATATCAAATCATGAGTAGGTAATCGTTATCAAGTTCGACCGCACGTTTCTGCAGTGATATCGGTATCCATGATTTTTTTTTTCTAAGTCTACCATTTTTTTCACCCGAGTCACCAATCCTAAGGCCGCGGGTTCGATTCCCACCTGTTTGGGTTTTTATTCCAATCAGGGGGAAAGTTGTGCAAGAGTAAAATGTAAGAGAAGACTGTACGTATAGTCGTAATTTCGACCTAAATGAAGAGCCCGTATTAATGCATATTATTTTTTTCCCGAGTTAGAAGATTCCTCGTTCTCACCCAGATTTCCCGAGTCTCTCGCCTCCCTGCTTCGTGTGTGTAAAGCAGTATGGGGGGAATCATCGGGTTGTTTTGTTAGTGTTTGTGTGTTTTGGTGGGGATGGGTTCGGAACGGCTGAAATGGTAGAGTGTGGGAGGGGAGGAAGCATATAAGACTCCTTTTTTTCCCCCTACGCCAATGACGAATCTATATTGGGAGCTTCTTCCTCCTACCTTCCTCCTCGCCCGCCCCCTTCCTGAATATCCCCATCTCTTCCTCTCGCTCTCATCCTTAAGGATATTGGTTGGGACCGGAAGTGGGTTGGGAGAGTGTGGGAGGAGGCGGGTGGGATCTTGGGCGGTGGTTTTCGGTTGTGGCGGCGGTGGGAGCGGGAGGAGGAACAGGAGGTGGAGGAGGATGTGGGGATGTGTTCATGACCATGTATAACCCGTTCGCCCAAACATCGCTCACATCCACCCGTACAACCAATTGACATGCGTTCGCGCTAATTATTTAGTTACCGTCGCAAGTTCATTCAGGCATATCCAGGATTCCCAACGAAAAAGTGAAAAGCAAGCAGCCAATCTCAAACGAAAGAGGAAATCTGGTATACTCTTGTTTTTCTGAAGGTTTGACGATTTTTTTTTTGAAAACATATGACTGTAACCCTGGTTTATGCTTATTGATCGAAAAGTTCGGGTTGTTTTGTTGATCGAATTATGCACGTCTACTTTTTGTTTTCCGTATTTGACTATCTTGCTTAATTATTTCTGGTTTTCCTCCGCAATCTTAGAGCTTACCGTAGTGTTAGAAACTACCAGCTGCGATGTGGAAATCCCGCATCCCTGTGATGTTTTTAAGGTTTGAAAATGTTTCGAAAAGCGCTCCTGACCCTCCTCCTTGAGTATTCATGAAAAAAGTTTATCCCCCTTCTTCAATTTTGTTTTCCGTATTTCATTATCGTGCTTCCATTTTTTTTAGAATTTCTTTCGTTGCTTACCATGGTTAAGTTGGTGACATTTAGAACTAAAAGTTACGAGAGCACCAACTCGCGTTCACAGAGTGTTTTCTTCGTAACGATAGAACATACGTACGATGATCGTTTCGTCGATAGGGTGAACCTTTGGGATGTGTTACTGTGGTGGGAAAGGTGGGAACACCCTCCGCCTTTCCCTCCTCCCTTTCCACTCCACCTCTCGCCTCTCTCTCTCTCTCTGCCCCCGGGATGAGGCGGCGGCAAGCTTTAGCAGTTGGGGGCGGCACGGTCTCCGATGACAGGGCGCCCTCAACCTCCCGCCCCCAAGCCTCGTACCAAAAGGCTCCTCTTTTTAACCCTTAAAGGTTTTGCTGCTCTGGAAAGCTCGATCCATCCAGCGAGCGTCTCCTCACACGCCCTTAGCCCCCGGAGGCAGCATCGCAGCCGCTCTTCGCTGCCTTTTTTTTCATCTCTCGACGGCGCGATGCGCAGTTAAAAAATGAGGAGAGAGTATTCGAGTGGTTGGGGTTTGACGTGTGCTACTCTCTTCATTATTATTATCATTTATTTATTTATTTTTTCTGCCTCTGCGTTTCGTTTTTATTATTTCGTTTATTACTTTTATAATTTTTTAATCCGCGTACACGTCGCGAATCTTGGAATTTTTTTGTATGCAACTTTTTTATTTATTTATTTATTTTTTTGTGACGTTAAAGGGAGCGCAGGGGAGATGGCGTCGTTTGGCGTGTGGGTGCGCGGATCCGACGTCACATTTTCGCTTCCGCTTCAAAGGTTTCCTCGCGTATCGCACGCGGCGCTGTAATGCGATTAAATGGAGGTCTTTTTTCCCACCCGCGCGCGCCTCGGCTGTAGCCAGCAGAATTTATTCGATGGCAGATGCGGACTTTGTAACGGAGACGTTAGCGAAATGAATGGGTGGCGAGTATAATCGTGGCTAATGATGTGGTCGGCGATGTGATTTGTAATCCTTTTCTTTCCGGTCCTATTTCGATGGAGAACGATGCGGAGCTTATATTTGGTTTTAAGGATTCGAGTTGTATTTCTTTGTGATATTTATTATCCATTACCACTTAATTTTGTGGAAAATAATATGAAAAAATTGTGTGGTTGCTTGATCGTATCACCGTTCCAAATTGAAGGTTTCATGCGATTTTCTGTACTTCACATAACTAATCTATTGAAAATTAAAAGAATTTTTTGTGAATAAATATTAAGCATATGTGGGTAATATTATTGTCTAATAGATCGTTTTCACATCAAAGGGCATTGTTGACTGCCTACTGTAATTTTCGCGGGTTTTGTTAGAGGGTTTGGAGCGGCTTAGTTAGTATTGATTTTCTTTTTTATATTACGTTCGAAAACCCTTGTATCAAGTTTTCAGTGTCGTGAAAATAATGGATAATCCCTTATTGAGCCTAAATTTTTTTTTATTAACCGCAGCTGAAACACGTCGGAATACCTTTCCTGGGTCATCGTTGGTCCAATTCCGAAAGCATGGTTTCCAGCAGCAATGTTGGCGAAGCACTCAAACGGCGGAGTTGTTGGAGTCGGTTTCTCTAGTTCTCGGCAGATTTCATCGACGTTACCCTGGAATTGGCAACTTGCCCCACAGGATATCGGCATCCTGCTCGTTGCGTCCTGTCAGTCGGCCCCAATTGCAAATCCAGCGCCTTTAATGTGATTCCCAGCCATTCATTTCGCAAGTAAGCCGGCCTGCCGAAATGATCTTGTTCTTGAATTTCATCGGTTAGTTCTGATGTACCGCCAGTAATATCATGTTGCCAACGATTTTGGGTAACGGTATAATTTTTTGAAAATATTAATGTTCCTGAAATTTTCCTTGAACTTCTATACGTTGCTGATTCTTCAGTTTTTAACTGGCTTTTTTTTCCTTAGTGGCTATCAAACTCAATTTTTCTTGGAAGCGTATTCAGGTTTTATTTTGACGGAAGGTTAGTCCACCCTTATCCAGACCTAACAGTACACGATATTCCTATGTCGGATGTATATTGGGTTCTGTTTGTTGCTTTATACGATATTAATAATGAATTTCAGTACACGTTGGTATTTGGGAGGGGGTTTTATGCGTATTTTCTCTCTAACCTTTTTTTATTTCTGTCCTATGAAAATAAGCCCTCATATTGCTCCGAAAGCTGAGAGGCTGAGCTATCTGAGCTAATATGAAATCTTATTCATTGATATGATTTTCACTTTGAACCCTTAACCTGGCAGTTGACGTGCCTATATATAGAGGAGCCATATGTTCAGCCGTTGTGTGCCATAGAATTCTCTCCTTGTTTGTGTCTCTTGTGGGGATGATAGCCCTGTGGTCGATGCGTTACATTTGTTTCGTTGGAGTGAAAACGCGCGTAGATATCGAGACTTCGAAATTAAATTGTCTATTTTCAGCCATTGAAAAACTTCTTTGACCTCCTTAATGCATAGATTATTTGAGAATAATTTTTGCCGCGGAGAATCGATGTGAGGATTACTGGATTCGAGGAGGAGGAGGTCGTTGTGTTTAAATTTGACCGTGGTGTTCTGAAATAACTTTCACGCCCAGTAATGTTGGTTATTTGAAAGACCCATGCACTCTACTTCAAAATTAGAAATCCTTTTTCATCAGCTTTTATCGTATTCAGTGACTAGGTTCTGTGAAATTAGCGTTGAAAGCAGAGAGGGGTGAATTTTTTGAGATTGTATTTGCATTGCAGCTGGAAGGCGACGATCTTCGACCGAAGCATTTCATTTGTTAAAAAGTTTCTATAAAAAGATTTCAATTCCTATATTTTGCTTCGGTTGTTTTAATCCCAAAGAGCTTATATTCGTGCCTTGGCCAATGTAATCACGAGATATTTAGTAATTGATTTATTCTGGTATACGTATGAATGAGGAAATTTGCATTGACGAAAGGTTACTTTAATGTGTACTTTAAGGGACGTGCTACTTTTTCCGAGCGAAAAGTAGATATTAATTGGACTATTTTAATGAGAGGGAGTTTTCACGTTTCGCTATGAGCACTTCTCCAATTGGGTTTTTTCATTTCATTTGTATAGGAAGCCTTCTCCTCTCTATTTGCTCTCAGCTCCAAGGCAGTGTTTTTCTTCGTGTGCTCATTTATTTATGGAGGCCGTGAAACTTGCGGCCGCCGGAAAACTTCCAAGCAGCGCCAACATTATTACTTTCACTTCGGTTTTCAGCGTCCAATAAACATAAGCGTTTAATGACTTCTCAAGTGAGGGTCCCCTAAAAAAACATGTATAGTTAAGTGCGCGTCTGGCCTGATGTCGTCATCGGCAGATATTGATGGGATCGCTTTGAACGCTTTCGAGTTCACTTTGACCGGGATGTTTGAAAATTGTGAAAATATATTTAAAAACAGAGTGGTTCAAGTGCCTTTGGAAGCGAAAAGCGAAGCAGTTGCTATTTTTACACAGTGGTTGAAAAGAAAATTTTTCACATTTTTGCTAGAATATGCGTAATGAACTTATGCATTACCGAATTCCGAGGTGTAAGGATGTAATGTGACAAACAGTGGTTAATGATGCTTAGTGTGTAAACATTTTCTAATGATTGGTGTGTTGGTTGCTTCGAACGGAACTGTATGTTCCAATATTCAATCACTTTTTCGTATTCGCTTGTACCCTTTTCATCCGTAATTTTACTCAACATTTTTGGTAGTCTGAAATCATCCTTAAAATATTTTTTCATCTTCACTAACCTGTCTGACGTACTTTTTCTACCTTATTTGATAGCTGTTTGCGGTGATTGTTTCACATTTTTATTACTATATATACGTATAAGGCATTTAACCAAAACAGTCCTATCGCAGGGTTTTGGACATGTGAACATAAATATATCTTAGGAATAGCATACGTACTAAATAATCTGTTTCTTAAATAGCTTGTTATTTGTTGATAATGATTGTAATCTTTATTTCCTTTGAATTAGTTTCGTAGCTTTATTTTATGATCATTTAACATCTTAGAGCTCTTTTCCCATTAGTATTGTGCCTTCATTCATACTAGTGGGAAATGAAATGATTATTTAAGCTCTGAAGCATTGCCAAAAAAAGTATCTAATCTTCGTCATAAACGTAGTCATTTTTTGTAATCCCTATTTAAGATTGGATCCTTAATATTTAGATTGATGTCAAAATTTATTTAGATGGTTTTTCACTTCTGAATTTTTATTCTTCTTTTTTTATTCATTGATATGCTAATTCATCGGTGTCAATTTCAATGCACTCACAAACAATGTAATAAACCCACAATTAAAGTTTTGGGTTATAGTAGTCTAGCAAGTTCTTCTTGCGCGAAGGTACCGTTGAATGTTGCTCTAAAGGGGCACTGTGTAGTCATTTAAATAATTATTTTTTAATTTCTTATTTGCAACTCGGGGTATAACTTCATCGATGCCTTGGCGTGTTTTACCCCTTTCGATTTTTAAAATAACTTAAGAATGCGTTTGATGGCTCTGGAAATCCGTATTCAGATAGTACTCTATAAAGATAACATTTGTCATCAATGCCTTCGTTCTTGCGGTCGAATACTTTGTTTTACCTTATTCAGGATGTCTTCGCCTGTGAGGATTTCATGAGGATTGCAAATCCTTAAAGAAAATCCCATTTTACCAAAAGAAGAAAGATTTTTCTTAAAGATGAAAAAAAATTCCCTTAAAGATAATCCCAAAAAGTAAGACCTGTGTCCATCCAAGGATTATATCAATTGAGTCATGGAAAAAAGGATAGGTTCAAGGCCACTGTAATAATTGTTTCCCCAGGTGATTACGGTTGGTTCCGACCAAATGACCTCGTTCAAGGATGAGTCTTTCATGGCTTCTGTAATTGTGATCCAGTGAAAATTTTCATATTTTTTCTTTTTTCAGGCTTGCAAATTTTTATCGCATTATGGAAAAGAAACCCTAAAGTAAAAGTGTCCTGAAATCGGTTGTTGTCCTCAAATTTGTTTTCCTCAGAGAAGCTGGGGTTCTTATTACCTTGGGTTATTGATCCATAGCACGAAAGGATGGAGGTTGGAGGAGGGCCTGCTTCACATTTTCCCCTTCTTCATTTAAACTGTACCGATGTACTCAACAGTAAAAATATTTAGTCCTTAAGTGCTTTATGTACCCAAAACTTTAGTAACGTTTCCTTCTGGGCTGCGTGAGTTAAAATAAATACTAAACGCCACCTTTTCTTGTGTGCTGTTAAAAAAGATAATTTAAACTAATAAATAAATATTAGCTGAAGATGACTGGCCTCCGCTACTGGAAAGTTAGATGATGCCAGTTGTATTCGACAGAGGTATTTTGTGATGAATATTTTTTTCAGCCCGTGGAGCCCCCTGCAGCGCAATTCTTATGAATTGACGCATTTTGATTTTCGGTTATTTGTTTACTACGCAAAAACCAAGATGTTTCGTTTATTTCATCTTATATATTGTATCATGTATATTATATACCCACCATATAATATCCTGAAAAATTCGATCTTCAAAATAGTTTTCCGTTAAAGTGACTTATTATAAGGCTACAAAATATTTTTTTTCGATTTCGGTTTTTGCCTAAAATCCATACGATGCTAAGTTCAGTTTGTGGATAATAATTGGGTAAAGGTCGGCGTTTTCTGATAGAGGACACGACTTTCTGTAAGTAACATTGCAATAAAGAAATGATATTGTGCGTCATTCAGCGGTTAAACCTCCTCATTGTTGTGTCAGTACTTGCTTGCTTGCTTGGAAAATGGTCTTTTAGCTGAGTGCAACAGTATTTTTTGCGTTGATTAATTTACCCGTGAAAGGTGAGATATAGGACAACATTTACAATTTTGCCGTGAAATCTGTTTAGATTTTTCTTCTTCCATCTGTTTTGATGTGAACTGGACGGTGGTTTCCTTCCCTTTTTTATTTTCATGTTACTTTTTTTCCAAAACGTGCTGACGCTGCGAATCTGGAGAGTCGTAGCTTGCGAACAATATTTCTCCCTGGTTCTTTGTGGACACTTAAGAGTGTACTTTTCCTCTGCGAGTTAGAAACTCTCGGAGTTCTATACGAGTATAGGGCCCATCCGTTCATTCCGCCTGCATCATAAGACTCTCTTGCCTCCTTCATCGGTCAGATGCAGCATCGATCACCTGAAGCACTCCCGTCTCGCTGTTGCGTCAGGCGGTGGGAATTTGACTCCACGCGAGTCAGTTTCATTAAATGCTCCATTGTGCCTCCTTTGTTTTTCACCCAGCCGTATTTTCATTGGGTTCGCTGTTGCCTTATAAAGCGTTCTCGGAGGAAATGGTCGGAGAATCATGGGGAAAAAATGGAAGGAGGAATTAAATTAGGTGGAGAGCCGACAAAGCCAGCTGATGACCGAGCATTAGTTAATCAGTCAGCCGAGGAACCACAGTCGATGATGTGTGTGCGTTACTGGTACCATGTGAAAGGTAGGGAATAAGGATCCGTAACACGAAAATTAAGGCAAGATGAAAAAACACCACGTATTCTTTGTAAAACCCGAGGCTTTTTTTGTCTCTTACTGGATAAACTAAGTCTGGGTTAATTTATATGCCGGTCAGCATAACCTACGAGACTTGGTCCTTGTTCCATCCGCCTTCCAAGGGAAAGGGCGTCCGCCTTCCATCTTATCAACAAGGGAAAATAGTTTATGAAATGAGTTTCACATTTTTCTGGTAGGGATAAAATCAGACGTCGAGTCACCGAATTCAATTATATTGTAAAATTAGAGTAGATAGTAATTCGTTAAAAGAGTAATAACACATTAAAATATAGAGACCCATTAGGTTTAGCCCATTGAGTAAATCGTTGAATCACTGGCAAAGGGATCCTGCTTTCAAATTCTGGAGGGGCCTTTTCCGACAACATCCAAGCTGTGTATTTTTCCGATTTTTTTATCTTGCTTTCAAATTGTGCAAGATCTCTTGGGGAATCATTGGGAAAAGGAACTGGATCCTTCAATTAAGGTCTAAATACACTCGCCGTTTGGGTTTGTACCTACTTGGTGAGCTCTTCCCTGAAACCGAGGTTGGCTAGTCGATTGGTTATTTAGGCAAGCGACCGTCAGCTGAAATTATTAGCGCCATTACAGATAGGTGGGTGGGTCGGAAATGGGAGGATTATCTGGGTATGGAGGAAGAATGGAGAGAAACCTGGCTTCGGCATGTGTCTATATTAACGAAAGGCACAAAAGGGGTCCACTTTTTAACGTCCCATCCGACCGAAGGAATACTGTAAATGAAGTGCTCTTCACATGAAATCCCAGAAGAGATTGGCATTTCTATGAAAAGCAGCTTAGGTTCGAACCCGGGACTTAAAAATGACAAGCCTCCACCATATCTACTGAAAAAACAGAAACCGCCCCAGTAGAGCCAAACCTTGGGTTGAAGACTGCTGTCAGTGGTTTGTTAATGGATGTGCTGATTGGCGAAGATATACCCCCAGGGGAATCCATTCAGTTTATGCTCGCCTAAGCTTAAAGAGGGGATTCGTGCCATGAATTGGGAAATATTTTGTTGGCCCCTCGGGTGATCTATCATTTCTCGTATCCCTCGCAGGTGTATCCTTACCGGAAAGACTTGACTTGGGACGGTCCATCTTGAAAAAAATTTAAATAGTGTTTGCAATACGAGTATCTAAACCCAATATTTCGGACTAGAAATGAGAATCATAAGGAAAACATCAATAGTTGATATCGGAAGGCCATCGAAGCCACTCCTTAATTGTTCTCAGGTGAATGTGAATAGATCACGTAGGCGTGCCAGTTTTTCTCCCGCCGTCTTGCCTGGTCTTGCTGATCACTTGGCTTGCATTTCATTTTTATATTCGCTGACCACCATCTACGTACTTACCGTCAATCCACTAGGATTACTAACTTCCGTGAGGAACTTCACAATGTAAAACTAACCGTATAATGTAATTCCCGTCTGAAAATTGTAAATGTTGTTCCAATTGAAGTGGTTGGCAATGGATGGAGCTATCGAATTAAACTGTTGACAAATGTATGTAATCTAAGTTGGAACTGCATTTTATTTTGATAGGTACTGTCCACCGTCGTATTTATCATCAATCCACAAGGATTAACAACGTCTGTGGTTTACTTTTCTATATAAAAACAGCATAAAATAATGCCCATCTTAAAATTGTACATGTAATTACATAGGACGTAATTGCTATGTACGAAGGTATCGAATTAAAGTCTCGATAAATGTATACAATATTATGGATACTTTGGTGGCAAACTATCAATGTTCACAATACCTATTGTTATTTACGTTTCCGTGCTGTCGGCTATCGGTGCTCATCCGTAGTTAGAACCGCAGCCTAGAGCGCCGTTGTCGTGGAGACCGCAAGGGGGTAAAAAGGGGGGGATCGGAAATCAGCGAATCGTTTCGGGGTTCGACGTCGGAACGGGAAAGCGAAGGAAATGATGGAAAACACGAGACGTCGATTTGTTGCGGCGAGGATTGGGGAGGCGAGGGGCGTTGGTATTTGAGAACGCCCTTCTTCCCTTTGCGATCTTCAATTTCCTTCCGCTCCTCCCATCCGATCCCCCCCCCGGTTCCCCTCCCTCCTCTCACTTCTTTCGGGCGGGGGCCCGCGGGACCTCCCAATTCCAAAGGCCTCAGCGGTACTCAATTTACAGTATATCCATCCTTGATGCATACAAATAATCCAGGTAGCGACGGCATATCGACGTGACGTGGCCGCATCGATCAATGTCGGACATGTTTGTTCCCACTTGAGCGTTATGGATATTAAATATATTCGTTCCCACTTGAGCGTTATATTGTAAAAACTGACATAAGATCGACAATATGGACGGAAAGAAAACAGAGCGACAACGTCATTCGTCACTTCACCAATTTACGTCGTGAGAAACAACAAGGTGCTTGAATAAAAAGACGGCAAACATCTGAGCATTGAAAGTACTGCATTAAAGATTATGTGAATGCTAACATTAGTATCGCACTTTAATTTTTGGGTTTTGTCGTCGGAAATGTTCTCAGTCGTGTTTCCTCGATTTTAACTGTGTTTGTTTAGGAATTTGTTTTTCGCTTCAGAACATGTTCCAGATGCTGTTATTTCTCTAGCTACGTTCGCTCCGCCATATTGTCTATTTACTTTGTCATCCATATTATCATATTCGTGATATCTTCCATGTTTGTTGAGTGCAGGTCTACCCGTAACACTCAGCTGTTGTGAGAGGCGACTCCTTATCGATGTATCGTTACTGCAAGACACTTGAAGTTTCCTAAGAAAGTTTCCAAGGCGCTGAAGTTGTTGAACCTAGAGTCCTCTAGTTGAACCCGCTCAATGCTGCTCCTAGACTCATGCCAACCAAGGGCGCCTTCCGAAATCCACTGCCAGTACTGGCAGTGCTGCCAAACCGTTCCGTAATCAACTGGCAGTACTGCACAGTGACCAATGACGTCAGCCAATTGATGACGTTTCTCACTGTGAACTCTACTGCCGCTACTGCAGCCCAAGAGCAGCAGTAGCGGCAGTAAAGCAGACAGCCATCGAACAAATGGCGGAAAAAATCAAATCTACAACGTTGATAAATAAAATCAGAAGACTTTAGAGAAACTGCTTCGAACATTTTAATGTTTATATCGGCGAGAGAGAAAAGTCTCGATGCACTTAAATAGCTAACAGCATCTGATCAGCGTATGATAGTTTATAAAACGCATTTATTTGTCAAGTATCTAAGATATAATGAAGTACCAGCTAATCGTACCGATGAATATTCCAATGGAATAAAAGCTATAATATAATGATGAGGGAGTGAAGAACATCACAAGTGATACAAGTAGAGAAGCAATTATATTTGCGAATGAAAGCGACTTGTGAAATTACGTGGTACACATAATTATACAGCCTCTTACTAGAGTGGTAACTTAGCATATTCCGGCATGTATAATAATTGTCGGGAAACGTAATTTGTTGCATAAATTTAATTGTTAGTGAAAGTATTCTGCGATGCAACTCTCAACAACCCGTATATTTACCTAATTTTCGATATCACTCTAGGAAACGCTTCGTACAACTGGCCATGAAGAAAATCCAGGGCTTGAAATATATATTCTAAGGCTTGTTTATAAGCCCAAGATAAAAATGCTTATTATAAATTCGATAGTATTTATTATAACGGAGATTTGTTTAATAAAACAGGGTTTTTTCTTCCAAATTCGGGTAGCCGACACGAATTCATTTTATGCTCATCAGAGAAAGTAACCAATCAGTTTAAAGTAGCATTAAGTAGCAAGGCAATGAAAATTAGTATTTAATTAGAATGCTCTTTATCAATTTCATAAGGATTAGCATAAAGAATTAACGCATTGAAAGGTCGCTTATAGTAAATAACCACGCAATTCGACCATATTGAATTTCAAGCCACTGCCGACCGTTCCGAAAATCATGCTACTGCAGCAGCCGCAGTACAGCTTCACGTTCCGTTTCACAGCGGCACATGTAGTACTGGCAGTGAATTTCGGAACACGCCCCAAGAGAACTGTAGAACTTGCGATTCCTGCGTTATCAGTACATATATCTGCGCTGAGGATAAACGAAGCTGACACTGCTATTAACTGGAGTCAAATGCGATTACATTTGACCAAGTGACGAGTCACACGTACGATTATCATAACAGTCTACCGCTGCTGGTAAACCCGTCTTCGTAGACAAAAACCGTCGACATGGTCTTCGCATTCTCCTTTATATCGTCATACGCACAAAAATATCCATTGTTTACATCGCCCAAGTCATCTTTTCCGAGATATGGGCATTATCGTAATGCTGGCAATGTCGTTATATCAAAGATAATTTCTTCTGCACACCTGGGGTATTTAACCACTGATGCTGTCTTTTCTTTTAGGATTTCAGCCTGCAAATTTTCATTTTCCCCACTTATGTATACGTACCCTTTTTAAAGAATTCTTAAAGGCCCGATTTTATTTACTTATGGTTAGCTTTATCCGTATGGGCCTAAATGTGTGCCTCTAACTGAGAATGTCATTAATATTTCACGAATGACGTGGAAACGCTGATTCTTCGATTCCTACTAAGTTTTCCGTATCGATCTGGCGGGCCGTGCATAGTCGTATCGAACCGCCCGACTCCTCTTCCATTCGGACGGCGAGGAGGGAAGAGGGGAGGAGAAGGGGAGCGAGAACGTGAGGGCGGATTAGGAATTGGGAAATTTTCGTGCTGGTAGAGGCTCTCTCTCTCTTGTCTTCTTCTTCCCCCTATTCTCACTGTCTCCCACGTCACGGTGGCGGCTGTGGCTGTCGTGGTTGACGAGAGCCATTCACGGGAGACGGCGGCAGTCGCCGCGGCGGATGAAGGAGGCCGGTGGACTGGAGGCGGTGCCACCGGCATACCAAGTCCTCAAGCCTCCTCGCGCCCATTCTCCTCCTTCCTCCTCCTGCTGCCCCCCCCCTTCTCCGCCCCTTCCGCCGCCGCCACGACACGCCCGCATTTCCCAGAAGACGCCCTCTTTAATGCAGGTGCATTTGTCTCAGACTTCTTCCTCTTTGCACCCGATCCTCTTGTTCCGTTTGGATATGAAGACTGAATCACACTGGCCCTCCATCCTATACAGAATCAAGGATAGTATACTTAATGCATCGTTATAGCACAGTTATCGGTTTAAAAGTGCAGCCAATAAGTGAAGATATATATTTTATGCCTGCTGGGGAAGCGAATAGCGTGACCGATGAAGGAAAGATGGTTTAAGGTCTTTGCTTACATTATATGTTGGTGACAACATTGTTTACTTTTCATTACTTTCTTTGCCAAATCTACATCTACATCTACATATTACCCTGCGAGCCACCTCTAGGGCGTTTGGCAGGGGGTGACAAGTCACCAAAATGCAGCATGCAAGCGGACCGCCACATGCACACCGCACGGTCATGAATATTAAGGATACCAACCAATTCCATCATTAACTAAAAACCATCATGCAGCATGCAAGAGAATCCCCACATGCACGCCACACATGTACGATGACACATAATATTCTACATGCTACTTAAGAGGGCAATCTGCCTATGAAGCTAGAACATGCAAAACATGCTGTAAGAAACACCATAAAACTCCGTAAACATGCTTTAAGAAATACATAAGTTAGTAAGCTACACTACCAGTCAACTAATCTATTTCTAAGTCCTGACACAGCCGTTATAGTCTCTTATCGCCCGCGGAAAAAACGACATTTTAAATCTATCTGTTCTACAGTCTATCTCTCTTATTTTATTTTTATGATCTAATCTACCATAGTACGTTGGCGCTCGTAAAATATGATCAACTTCGTCGGAAAATAAACTACTCTTGAATTTACATAATAGATTTAGTCTTGTTTTCAATCTACGGTCTGACAGTGATTCCCATCCGAGTTGTTCTAAGAGGTCAGTAACACTAACAAGATTATCGTAACGGCTTTTCACGTACCTGGCTGCTCTTCTCTGTACACGTTCTAACTCTGTTTTTAAGCCTGTTTCATGAGGATCCCAAACACTGGAAGCATATTCTAAATGGGGTCTAACGAGGGAGAAGTAGCTTATTTCTCTCACTTTGTCGTCGCACTTGCCTAGAATTCTTTTAACAAATCCCAATGTACGATTAGCTTGACCTGTTATTTCCCGAATATGTTTATTCCACGATAGATCATTATTGAGCCTAACTCCGAGATATTTTACGGATTCTACCGTCTCTAATTGGGTATCCTGAATGAAATAGCTCTGTTGTGGGGAGTTATTTTTCCCCCAGAATTTCAAGAATATCAAAAATCAATACATTTCATTGAATCACGGTATTTAAAATGGTATTATGTGTTGCGAAAAGTAACTAAGCATATTTTTACCGCTACGATAACGCTTCTTTAACCTTTTGTTGTGGCGTACATAATGTTGAAAATGGCATTTTACCTGAAAACTGTTATTTTACTTAGGTTTATAAGTGTTTAACTATGTGATGATTAACGTATAACTCTGTATTTCATCGAATAACTTGACATAGACTATCCTTCTTTGAAAATCACATCGGCTGCTAACCATCCCAACTGGTGTTGCGACTACGTCACGTCTGCCTCACCGAAAGTCCTGTGCAAGCTTGTACCCAATTGGTCGTAGGATTAAATGCCCAACTGTTATTTTAATGGACAAATTATAGTCGGCGATTTTCTTGCATCGAATTTTACGTGGCGTTGCCAGAGCGGTGTGTTCCTGCGCATGATCGAGTATCGTGTGATTACGGGCTTCAGGCTACCCGCATTGCATTGCTTGGCTTCGCGACTCGGTTTCAGGCGACATATGGTGAGTTTGAAATATTTACAAAGTGAGGTTTCGAAGAGCACGCACTCATCCATAAAGTTGGAAATTTATTCTTCATTATTTTCCTAACGGCAGTCATCCTTGCCGAACTCACGGAATTAGAGGTGTAAACTTTGCTCAAGAGCAAAAATGTCATGGGAAAGAGACAGTTTTTTTTATCGCCATTGGCTAAGTTGAAATGTTTTTTTCAAGTTCATATGCATACATACCCATCACACTGTTCCTTTTCTGGATAGACAGAATTCAAAAAAGGTTAATATTCCACTGATAGGCCAGTAAAGTTGACTCTGCTGTAATAAGTCTGCTGCTGTGTAGCTGCCGCTTCTATTATATTTATATATTGCTTCATACGCGCTCTCCTGTACTTAGGACTCCTAATATTCCTCCTCTTCAGATTATCTTCCACCACATTTACCCATGACTTACGCGATCTACCTCTTCCTTTCACACCATTCACTCTGCTATCATATATCTCTTCGTTATTCGATTCTCTCGACATGGCCAACCCAACGGAGCTCGCTCCTTTCATACATTTACATTGCCAGAGCATCCACTCTGCATTCCGTCATCATCCACTCATTCCTAACTCCATTCATTCTACTATCGTGTTTTTTTTTATTTGCGGAAAGAGAATTTTCGTAGACAGGAGGCTTTTGAGATTTGGATGTGGAGAATAGTGGAGAGGGTAATCTGCGTTGCGAGGAAGTCAAACGAAAAAGGAGTAGATATGGTAGATGAGGGAAGGAAGTTAACGGTGGGGATGCGGGGATGGTAGCTTAAGTAGATGGCAGACGTGACCATCTACTTTAGCTGCCATTCCCGCTCACTGAGGAATAGTATTCGTCTGTCTCATAACCTTCGACCTATCTGGCATGGGTGGCCCTACCAAGAGTAGTCACCATTGCTCCCGCCAGATTAACTCTAGATCAGAGCGTCCGAACTCGTCCACCACGTCAAAGTTTTATTCCATGGGAAGCCGTGTGGTGTCACATTCGTACAAAACAAGAAGCCGTGTGATGAAATTTGAAGATGCGACCGAACAGCGCTCTCCTCAAGGTGTAGATTTAAAAGTACAGAAATACTCTTGAGTAAATCCTTTGGAGAATATACAAGTTAAAGAGCTGGATAGCTCATAAAGATCCTTTCTTTCTTATTTGACATCAATTTTATGAAAACACGCAAATTATAATAGAGGAGTATCGTGCATTCAGCACGTACAGACCTTTGTTGGACAAAGGCGTATGATAGGTGATAAGACCAAGAAAGAGGGACTAACAAAGAGAAGCGAGCTCTAGTATTGTTAGCTTTCTGGG